>CAEFZX010019049.1:0-32126 GCA_903066825.1 Alfaro cultratus | reverse complement strand
CCAACAAAATGCGCATCTCCCTCCATTGTTTACATTTCTGTCGCTGCTGATAATGTCGCATAGAGACGTCGGTCACTAGACAAGACGCGTGGAGGAAATACAATTAAATAACAAAAGAAGGTAGTAACGCACAGTAACGCAAAGTGATTTTGAAAAGTAACTTTAATCTGATTACTGGATTTGAAATAGCAACGCGTTAGATTACTCGTTACTGAAAAAAGTGCTCCGACGTCAGTAACGCGTTACTTGTAACGCGTTACTGACAACACTGGTAATAATGACCCAGTTTCACAGTTTGTGGTGAATTTTACCATTACCGGGAAATGTTTGGGTTTTCTGACCAACACTGGTTTAGTTGATTTTTTTCTGCCTTTCAGCAAAAAGCTGTAGACAAACAAGCAGGTGATAAAAACAATTCAGGATTTTTTAAAATTTATTTTTTTTTTTTTTAGCAAAAGACACAAACATGTGATTCAGTAATACATAAATAAAGTGACAAACAAGAAAATATTTGCCTTAAATCAGAAGCGAATGTCCAGAAACAAATCTCCTGCTGAAAGCCAAATGTTGCTCTGTATTTCTCAAACAAATTATTTATGAGAACACGCAAAACGGTGGTACCAGGCTGGTGTTGTCTTTTCTATTTTTGCCACACACACTCACACAGAGAGAGAGAGAAACAGGTCAAGTTTTTTATTGAGGTAAATGTGATGTTTGTTTGAGGTTTTCCAACATTAAGCAGTCATTGTGAATCAGAGAGAAATTCCAGTCAGACTGCATCCCTGTCCCTGCACAGTGTCAGCACTTTACTGACTGATGGAGCCTCTTCCTGCTGGATTAAAGGAGCTTTGTTAGGGAAATCCCCTGCCTGCACCCCTGGACACTGACTCAGACACTCCCTGCCTTAGATTAAACCTTTATTTGGCTCGGCAGTCACAGGTGCACTGGACCAGGCTAAATCTTGTTTTGGTTCTCATGATTTATTATTTGTAAATATCCACTGACCACACATTGACAGAGCATGTGTGCACAAGCCTGAGTTTTTTTTATTTTTTATTTTTTTGCTCATGCCTCCTCTGCTGATCTGTTTTCAGATGCAGCCTTGCGTCCTTGCTCACCATTGCCCTCCATGGGAAACTTGAATATTACACCAGCATCATGAAAGACCTGCTGGTTGATCTTATTGACGCTTCGGCTTCCAAGAACCCCAAACTGATGCTGCGCCGCACCGAGTCTGTTGTGGAGAAGATGCTGACCAACTGGATGTCCATCTGCATGTACAGCTTCCTGAAAGTGAGGACAGAGAGGAGCCCTGAGAGACAATTCGATTCTAAAAGAAGCGCATTGACTCGGTTCTTTTTTCACAGGAAACAGTGGGCGAGCCTTTCTTCCTGCTTCTTTGTGCAATCAAGCAGCAGATCAACAAGGGCTCCATAGACGTCCTCACTGGGAAAGCCCGCTACACCCTCAACGAGGAGTGGCTGCTCCGTGAAAACATTGAGGCCAAGCCACAGGTTGAACACTTCACACACTCGCTGCTCGTTTTTCACCAACAAAAACACATTCAGTGCAAGTGACACACTCTTTTACTTCTTTTCTCTGTCTGTCAGAACATCAATGTGTCCTTCCAGGGGTGTGGCATGGACTCACTGTCAGTCAGGGTCATGAATACTGACACGATCTGCCAAGTTAAAGAAAAAATAATTGAAGCCTTTTATAAAAACCTGCCTTTCTCCCAGTGGCCTCGAGCGGAGGATGTGGACTTGGGTAAGAACACATTTCCTCTGATTATTTCCATCCTTTCCCCTCCTCAAGCCCTCCAAGATATAGTAATCTCCTTTGCAAAAAGGTCAATTCTTCTCATGAAGCCCAACTAACCTGAGGCTGCAATATAATAAATGACAGAATGCATTGAGGAGAGTGTACAGTCATAATCACAAAGAGTTATTGCTTTCAGAGGCTGCCGAGCCTGCAGAGCTGATTTGATTAATGGCCTGAGAATATTTCCACAGGTCATGACATAGAGCTGGAGCATGGCTGCCGTTTGTCTCGCCTGTTCTGCTCCAAATTTAACAATGAAATTGTCTCAGTCCTTCACTTTCTTCCTTCTCCTCCTTTCAGAGTGGTTTGACTCTGGCAGCAACAGTAAGCTCCTGCAGGATCTGGACAACTCCTCAGTGATGGAGGATGGTCGAAAGAAACTCAACACAGTCTTCCATTACCAGGTGGGTGTTTGTGTGTGTGAGCATGCTGCTGAGGTGGGTGATGTCATGCGAGTGGCGAGAACTCGATGTAAATTGTATTGCTGGACTCGTTTTGGTGGGCTTGTGCCTTTAAAGATGCATTTGAATCTTTTTTGTCAGGGTGAACAACCGCAGTGGTTCTTAAGAATAATAAGATGGTGCACAAGTTTAAATTGATTGTGGAATTTTAATTAATTTACATGGGATATATTACACATAAGGCTCTCATAAATACACATGCCATCACTGATAGAAAAAAGTCCTTTAGCCAAATCACAAACTTTTTGTAGTGAATCACCAGGGCATGTCTTAATTCTACCTGGATATTTGATCATTCTTCAGTTCTGAAATGATTTCATATAAATTGGTTGGTTTCCTGCTAGCTTTAGGCATCTTTTTTACATTTTCAATACAGTTGATGTGACTCCAGAAGCCTAGAGTTAGCCAGCTTCATCCAGTTCAAAACCAGCTTGAACTGGATAAAGCTGAACTAAGTGTTTGGCGTCATCCGGTTGGAGCATCCAAATGTTTTCACAGTGGACGAATTTGGATACAGTCCTCCTCCTTATTCCATTCGGTTTTTATCACTTACAGCGAAACAGAACCTCAACATGATGCTGCCACCACCATGCTCGACAGTTGGTACTGTGTTAGTAGGTTATAAAGCCCCAACTTGATGTTCAACATTTTTTCTGTCAGTGTGGCCAAATACCTCAATGTTTCTCATTTTATCATAAAACATCTCTCCAAATGGCATTTGGCCCGTTTTTGTGGGCAGCTGCAAATTTCTGTCAAGCTTGAATGTGTCAATTGTGGAGCAAGAGGTTCTTTCTCAGTCCATGGTGTTGTTAAACTCACTTCACTGTAGACAGGGCAATAGTTTTCAAGCATCCTCCATTCCACAAAAATGCAAACTTGCGCACCCAACTCTTGCTTTTAGAAAATATTAGTTTTATTTTGTGTTATCTAAGCAATTTAAAAGAGAATGGTTCAAATGTATCACTAAAAGAAAAAAATGTGACAATCATGGCAATGATGGCTGTATGTAAACTTCTGATTGGAAACATAGCCTCCTGTTTCTATATAATTATCTGTATTGTTTTTACAATAGGAACTTATTAATTCCACCTCAAACCAAAACATGATAAGGTCAAGGTTAAACATTACATAGATTATGCTATGTGTATATAAGTCACAGCAGGGGGGAAAGTGGCTATAGATCTTGTGAAAGTTCATGCGTAAAGGTCAGTAAAACAAGCAAACTGATGTAATCATTGTGAGGCATTTTCCACTTCCAAGCACATACCTGTCTGTGTGCCGTGGGAAATTCAGCCTTACTCTGATGTTGTTGTTGAGCTTCTGACTTTACTGTAATTGGCTTTAAGAGAGTGGGAAATGTTGGGACTTGTTAGATCTGGAAGTCCTGAGGGATAATGTCCCTGTTCAGCAGAAAAAAAAGGTGAAAATACACTCAGCACATACCGTATGTAAATCTTGCCTCATAGTGAAGGTCAACCATTGAACTAAAATAACTACAAGCATACACTTTCCTGAGTTAATTAATTCAGTTCTGAACTTTAGCAATGCAAGGGTTTTATAATTGCTGATCACTTTTGATCAGTCTGACTTTTATGTTGATGAAAATATTCTCTCCTGTATTGAACTATTAAAAATCAATAAAATTAGAAATATGAGTTTGCATTATTTAAGTGTTAATGAGGCTTTCTATTACCTTCAAAGTTGTGACCCAGATATAAAATATATATATATTTTTTCTATTTCTAATCTTCACTTTTTGTGACGTTTGACCTCCTATTTCAGATTTTGAATGATTGGAAATATGCCATAACTATGAGATTTCCAAAGGATTGCCAACATTTCCAAATCCATCCTCTTTCCTGACAGAGAAAGCTTGAAAGCTGAAAGGGTGGAAACAGAGTAACTTCCCTGTAATACATTTAGTCTTCCTGTTATCTGCTAAAACTCTTGCTCTCTCTCATTTTCCAATAGCTGGTATGAGCACTAGACAAAAATATCCTGACATCTTTTTGGTTCCTCTGACCTCATTTTTAAATGCCTGAAGTGACCACGTCCACAACAATGAGAGTTTCCAGTGCAATCTTATAGTAGAGTAAATTCATCTACAGGAAACTGGATATTTTTACACTTCCAGCGAGCACTTGGCTGAAAACGTAAGCAGCTCTGGTAATCTGCTGATTTCTTTCAAATTTAAAGATTTATTTAATTTCCCTCCCAGCAAAGCATACTCCTCCTAAATCAGGCAAATTTTGCAAAACGTCAGTGATGTGACAACAGGAAGCCATTTTAAATCTACTACCTACATGTTTTGTATGTGTGTTTATGTCTGCAATAATTTGTGCATGATTAAACAAACACGCCATGCCTCTCGACCTTTGAACTGTTACCTATGCTTTGGTAAGTGTTGTTGAGTTTCTCTGGACGGTTTGGATGGAGCTGTGAGAGCAACAAGCCAGAGCTTGTACTAACAGTTTGGGTTCACTGGCGATTCTGTTCAATCCATTTCACTGCAGGTTGACTTTAATGAGCTGCGCTAGGCCCCTGCAAAACCAGCCACCGCCGCAGACCAACACACATACACAAACACTTGCACCTCTGAGCGAGACATTGCCCTCCAGGGCATGCTTAATGACACTGTTTTGGTGCACCCAAGCTCACCCCTGACCTATGCCCTCTGGCCTCTCTCGCCTTTCTTCGCCCCCTCATCCTTCTTCTCCTCCTTATTCTCCGCTTTTCTAGATCCCAGAGGGCGCGTCGCTGGCCATGAGCATGAAAGACAAGAAAGAAAACACCCTGGAGAGAGGTAGGTAACCTTCAAACTCACCCACTCTCTGTCACTTTGTCATGAACACTCGCCCGGATGTGGGGAGGTACACTCACCCACTCGATCACTTGGAAAAAGCACATGCTTAGGCGATCACGAGAACATGATCCACTCATGTAAACATACGTGAAACCAAGCAGCCGCCCCTTCCCCTCATCCATGAAAAGACTGATATCTAAATACTTTCCAGTCTAATAAATCATGACAGAAACTCTAACAACAGTGGCTCATTGAAAGCATTTTTTCCCCTCCATGTTGTGGATGTAATCCATTAGCAGCTGTCAGCTTGTCGGGAAAAATGTGACACAATTTGGCCCATTGTCCAGCATCCACCGAGCTTTGCCTGTTGACAGATGAGTTTACATTCAGCCTTTAATGGGCTCCTGCGCTTGTTGTCCAGTTGTCCACCTTACATAATCAGCTCCAGACCAGAGACTGGTTCTCTTCAGGTTCTGTCCATCAAAGGTGCTTCTCTTCATTCACGTGGTGCCAAAAATAGGCTCAAGAGCACCAAACCTGGCGCCTGCTTCAAAGCGTCAAGGGGGTGCGATGAGCTTGTAGTGCTCCCTGGCTAATCTGCAACACTGTCCTGGTCTGTGGACTGTGATCAGTGCTGAGGGTCTGGACTGTGGCCTGCTGGATGGGAGCGTCTCTGGCAGAGTGGGCTGTAATGAGAAAACACACACCATGAAGGTGCCTGTTGGCGTGCGTGGGTGTGTGTGTGGTGTGTGTGTGTCTTTCAGTTTGTCTTTGTTTTAGCTCTTGTGCCGTGCACAATAAATTTACTATGTTTGTCTTTGAGCCCGTGCTTGAACATGAGTCTACGCTCATCCCGGCACTCATATCCGTTCATGCGTGTGTATGAATATGTTTTGTGTTGAGATCTATAAATAAACCAGCTAGATTTAATTCTTTTGTTCCCAGCGTTGGCCGAGCATTACCATCTCATTACAGCGGCTCCACAACCAGTCTCAGACTCCGTGCGTCCGTCTCTCATAATCTCTCTCTTTTCTCTCCCCTTTCGCTCGTAATCTTTGTCTTTCATTCTCTCAGACAGCTGCCCTCCCCTTCAGGCACACAGTCCACCCTAATCACTTTCTGCTTTTGCACTCCATCTCCTTTACTCTCCTGTCAGTCTTTTTTGTCTTACTTGTATCTCTCACTCGTCTCCATGCCTCGATCTTCTCTCATTTGCTCACGCCTGCACCACACTAGTTGTGTAATTGTTTAATACCATATGTTTTCTTGTCTTTCTGTAGTCAAAGATCTGGACACAGAGAAATATGTGCACTTGGTGAGTATCTTCATGCAAGTAATTTGGCTAAATCTGAGGAGCTTTTCCTGTGGGCAGCCCAGCGGCAAGTCTGATGATGGAGAGAATATGGGGGGTGGGAGGAATGGAGGTGAGAGGGAAAGCTGCTGAGAGGACATGACAGCGCTAATGCTGCTTAAGCTCTTTCATAAACGTCAGCTAAGATATGGGCCCTTTGACTTTAATATAATGAGTTTCTTGGAATACAATTTGCCGGGTGAACGGTTGGTTTTAACGGAAAGTTCTAGCGTAGTTAGAACCTAAAGGAATAGTTTAGGATTGTTTAAGTGACTTTCTGTTAAAAGGTTACAAGCAATTTCTATCCATATAAAACTCTTGTGGAATTGTCACTTGGCATAAATCCAGATTAGTTGGTCCAAGGAGGCTGCCGCTAACAGCTAGTTAGAGAAGCGCTAAGACCAAGGCGGACTTCTTCCTTCTTAAAAACATCTTAGTGGTTTATGATGAGGATATTTTATTTAAACCGTGGGTCTGCAACTCCTGTACTTGAATGTCAATGTCATGCAACTTTTGAGTAAAATAATGAATTGACGTGTCAGCAAGATTTGCAAAGGCTTTTTCTTTAACTATTCAAGTGTGATTCTTCCAAAAGTCGGAGGGCAGCAGCACTAAAGGACAGGAGTTGCTGACCCCTGCCTTAAACCATCATGTTTGTGTGTTATTTACAACTGGGTGTCCAAACTCTTGCAAATACAATAAAAATAGTCCTTTCTTTCCATCTCAAATAAATGAAGCTGCTGTACATCAAATAAACAAATAAATTGGTCAGGTTTTTTTAGTTGGAAAGAGATGCGCAAATTATTGTAGATTCAAAACTTATTAAAGGTTTTGAAGATTTGTCTCATTTAGAAAAGTCTAGTTTCTAATTTCTTTAGGTCTTGATTAGAAAAAAAATTGGTCAGTTCTGAGGAATATAAACAGCATTTCGGTCACTCTTTCTTTGAAAACCCTTCCTGTTTCAGCCACCTTTAATAAATTAATGAAAAACTGATTTGGATCCAGCAAAGCTTTCTTTTGAGTAAAAGTCACAATATAGTTGTGGAACCTTCAGGAAAAAGCAAAAGCCTGGTTACTTAAAGATGAATATGTCTTGTTATAGTCAATATTTTCACATGCAGAGGTCATGTTTCCTTTTTTGTTATGAAAATAATTACGTTTTTGCTTTTGATAATTAAAAATTAAACTCTATTTTCTAATCTGGCAATCTATGTTTCTCTATTCACCAATATTACAATGTAAACATGCTTACTCACCTCAATATGGTAGCCACAAAATCAACCAAAACTTAAATATTTAATATATTCATTCATACCAAATTATCTTACTTTGTCTTTGAGTTTATAGTTTCTGGGACTTTTAAGAGATTTTCAGTCTGTTTTATGGACTTTATGGATTTTAAATTCTTAGTTTAAGCTTAAACAACTTTGAAGAGTGAACTTTTGCTTAATCTACACCTAGATTCAGAAGGCAGGAGACCAATTTGGTCTCTCTCAGACTAGATACTAGCTTCCAGCTACTCTGGATTTATGCTAAATTGATTCACCAAGACCATTATCAACTAAAATATTAACTTCATGTAACTTTTTAACAGAAACACATTTCATGAGTCCTCAACCGTAAGTAAGTCACAGACATGACGCAGTTCCCAAAAAAAGACACAAAAAAAATTCTGAGAATTTCCCAGCCTCCTTGGACTTCCCTAATTTTGTTTATCCTTCAGTGCTCCAAAAATACCCTGAGTGAGTATCTGGATCATGTGTCTAATGCAAGAACCAGAAAAAAAAATCCCTCTTTGACAGCTCGTACAGACAAAACACAGCAGTGTATTCACTTAGCTACTCCTTGCAGTAAAGTTTGACCTCTGGTTTTCCAGGTTCTACCTCATGATGAGCTTATAGAGACCAAGAAGTCGCACAGGCACAGCCATCGCAAGAAAGTGCTGCCGGAAATCTACCTGACACGCCTTCTGTCTACGAAGGTAAACCAGAAACAACACGTTGCCAACTCTGCAACATAAAGTCAGAACAAAATCCCTCTCTTCAGGCTATATAGAACCTTGCAAAAATATCCATATCCATATGTTTTCACATTTTGACAGCCACAAAACTTTAAAGGATTAAATGGGATTCAATTATTTTTTGTTAAAAGGATGACGTGCATTTGTATTCACGCCAGCCAATGTCTCCGCTCTATAGAATAACCTTTTGCTGTAACTACAGCTGCCTTTATCAGCTATGCACACCTAAAGACAGACACTTTTCATAATGCCGCTCTGTTTGGAGTGTGCATAAATATTGACTTTCATGCTTTCCTAAGGCTGAAATGAGTGGGTCATTTTATGGCAGAAATGTTCTTTGATCTGTATCATAAGCTTTAACTCAGGTTTTATGCTTAGTGTTGTTGTTCTGCCATTTGCAGCCTCTAGCAGGTGTTAACCCAATTTGCATGTGGCCCAAAATGATGTGCAGATTTGGTCTTATTTGATTCTCTCCTTTACGGGCCTCTGAGTTAAGGTGGACAACCATGTTTTGTGATTTCTCAAGTGGTTGATTTTGTTTAATCATACTCTGCACTCATGAAAGAGCCGGACGTCTTCTATTTGGCAACGTTATTTGGCTTGGTTAATTACATTAACTGTATTAAATAAATGAGTAAAATGTTATCAGGGGGGTTTTTTTATCCATTGCTTAAAAAATTCTAATTATAATATTCTAAATAAAATATTTCCAGGTTCTACACATGTTAGACTGAAAGTAATTGGATACAAATGCACACCACAATTTCAGGTTTTAATTTGTAAAAAAGGTTTTCTCTGTGTCATAGTTTTGCGCTAAGTCATAAATTAAAAAAAAAAGTGCACCAAGGTTTATGCTTCACAGGATGTCAAAAGGTTCAAGGGGTGTGAATACTTCACATTTGTGTCACAGACGTTTCTTACATCATGTGAAATTATGCGAATGCCCTTTTCCTCCACAGGGAACTCTTCAGAAGTTCTTGGATGACCTCTTCCACGCCATCCTCAGCATCCCTCCAGACCGCCCGCCTCTGGCCGTCAAATACTTTTTCGACTTCCTTGAGGAGCAGGCTGACAAGCGGGGCATCACGGACCCAGACACCCTGCACATCTGGAAAACAAATAGGTAGTCTACTAAACACCATGATTTAAGAGTCCTTTATGTGTGGGTGGAAGTCTTTAAAAAACTGTCTCCCCCTTCCATCTGGGCAGCTTACCTCTGCGTTTCTGGGTGAACATCCTGAAGAACCCCCAGTTTGTGTTTGACATCGATAAGACGGATCACATGGACGCCTGTCTGTCCGTCATCGCCCAGGCTTTCATTGACGCCTGCTCCATTTCTGATCTGCAGCTGGGAAAGGTGAGTCTCTCGTTTAAGGTGTTTATATTAGAAGCAGCTGTGGAAAAAGCAGCATGCACAGACATGTGTCTTCTCAGTAAACAAATTAGTAGCTGCCGGCATGTTGGAAAATTAAATTATTTCCTCTTCTTTGTTTAACCTTAAACACCACAGTCTTAAGTATTTTTTCCTCAATCCTTGTTCAGTGGTTAACTTTAGATCTTCATATATTTTTTTGTAAATAACTGATCCAGTACAAAGTATTGACTGTATTTGTGAGGTCTTGAGATTCTCTTTCCTTTGAAGAAGCTTCTCACAGGATTTGGCAGCAGCAGAAGGTCAAACCCATTCAGGAGCAAATCCACAGAATGTAAACAAGATTAGATAGCAGGCCTAAACGGTACCGCCCAACAATGGCTGTGCCACATGTTGCAATCAGAACATCAGTGATAAGGATGTAATTTCAGCCAATGGCTCAGAACGAGCCATTTTCACTCTTATTACCTCTAAAATCAGGTGAAAATTGCTGATGCACCATTCACTGTCACCTTATGAGGAACTGGGTAATTTCTCCTTCTCCACATTTAAAACCTCAAATTATTTGTTCTCCACCTATCAATCTTTGCATCTACTGTAGCAAATTATCTTTCCAACAGCCACTGCCACACACACTCACACTTCTTCAGCCCCCCCATGAGCCCTCCTCCTAAGCCTTCACACTGTCAGCTCCATCTACCTCCCCTCCTGTTATTCCAGCCCACTCGGTTTATCCAAGGTCATAAGCACCAGGGATCTCTTTAGGTGCTGCGCGTGAGTTTGTGTGTGAGTGCGTGAACATTCATTCATCTATCTATCTTTCTATCCGCCTGTCTGCATGTGCACGTACGCATGTCAATGTCCTCACTGCTCACAAATCTGTCTCATCCTTCAGACACCATGACCCTCAGCACGCTCTGCTTCCTGTCTCCTTCTGACTGGCTTCCTCCCTGGAGGGAGCTGAGGACTCCTCATATAATGCTCTTTTCTCTGAGAAACAGGCTGATTTATGTGCCTTATCTCAGCACCAAAAAGCCAGTGTGCCTACAGCCGCTATGCTCAAGCGTACAAACGGGATAATGCATGTTCATGGGTGCAGAGACAAACATAAAACCTTCAGCGATGAGATAGAGCGCGTCTACAGCTCCCTGATTATCTGGCCACATCTGGCTGTGTGTGTGTGGCGAAGCCAAGTTCAAGGATGTGGTCACATCTTGTCCCGCAGGTGAAGGAGAAAGGTGATGAAACGTTACTACACTTTGAGAGATTCTGCACAGACGATGACTACAAGACGAGACAGTAAAGGGATCCGGATTAGCTGGGAGCCCAGCAGCGGTGAACTCAGAGTAGGAAGCTGTGTGTTGCTTTTGGTTTCCAAAGAAACCGTCTTATCTGGCGAGATGCAGAGCGTAGAGGGCCACACGGTCACAGGAGGCTTGGTGGACAGATGGATGAGCAGCAGGAAGTGACCTTGTGGACAGGAAGAAAGAGGGTTCCTATCAGAAGGAGCAAATTTGGCCGCAGCAGCTCAGCTGCTTGGCACGTTTAACTCACACAATAAGTGACACAAATAACTCATGACATGTGGAAATGTTAAGGTGCACTGTAAGCACCTTCAGTCCTGCTGAAAGCAGTGTCTGCCAGTCTGTCTGTTTCCCTGTCCTACTTTCTCTGTCGCTTTCTCTCCCCCACAGTGAACCACGCTCACAGCAGTAGTCGCCACTAAAACCCGAAAATGCCCACAGCCTTTTAGGGCTGCTACTTCTCCTCCTGCTTGAATGAGCACCAGTGTGGGGAGATTTGCTTAGACTGGAATGTTCTCTGGCTCTGAATATGATTCCTGTTGTTGTGAGCAAAGGAAAATGTTTCCTGCCTCCATTGTCTTGATTTTTTTTAAAATTTTTTGCTGGTTTAGATTAGATCATCAAGTATAACACACAGTTTAGATGAACAGTTACTTTTGAGGGCACAGAAATAAGTAATGGTTTACACCACTGTAGCAGGAAGAAAACGGAAAATGAGAGCTCAGAGTTTGAGATGCAACAAAATGGAGTCAACTTATTTACAGCACTTTAAATAAAAACAAAAAAGGTAAAAAAAAAAAAAAAAACACATAGATAATCCAAAAATAATACATATAGATGATAAAAATGAGAATAAAAGAAACATTTAGTAAATATGTACGTACTGAGTCAGATCAAATTAACCTCTTTTCATTAAATGCACATTTAGCTGATAACATAAACATTTCATCCAGCATCTGTTAAATGTGCCAAGATCAGAAGCGTTCTTCTTTGGTGGTAAGGCGGTATATCCGGGTAAGAGAAATAGGTAATTTATAGTATCCAGCTGTGTAAGCCACTGAGAACATTTTGTAGTGATTAGACTCATCAACGTGAAGTATCGTTTCAAGTATGAAGATATGATAACCTCCAGTGTTGAAATAAGGATAATGGTCAAAGTGTCGACTGGATATTTCTGTTCAACTAGAGCTTGATTGCATGGAGGTGGGTTGTAACAGTTGAAAGATTGGCTGGATTTTGGAGATATTTAAAGCACAGCAAGCATAAATTATCGTCTGGAGGAGGCAAAAAATAAAATAAAAAAAAAGTCTGAATTCAGCCCATAAATGTAAAAATGACTGGCAGAAAAGACGGAACAGCTGGAAGTAAAACACTTCGGCTGGAATAAAGATATAATGTAATGTAAAAGATCATCCTGTTAGAAACTATATCAGTTTTAGTAAAACTGAATGAAAACATAAGCAGCATTTGAATAATTTACTGAGTCAAATTATGTCTCAGTTTGATGTTTTTGAATGTGAGTGGCTTTCTAACCTTAAAAGAGCATCAGGCTTCTGAAGCTGATTAGAGTTTGTAGATAAAACTTTTGGACAACTAATTAGAGGGAAAACTCCTGACCTCAGCAGTAATCTGATTACTTTTGCATAGTATTGTTAGCATTTTCCCCTGCATGCTCTGAGTCTGTGTCCACTTACACCAAAGGATCATTGTAAAGCAACACAAAGTTATCATTTTTTTCCTGTGATGGAAAATAAGGCATTGATGTCTGGGGTGCTGTCCAACCATAACAGGATATGGAGAAGTCATTAAATAGGCTATTTAACATCAAGTGGTTTTAAAAATGGAGGATTCGTTTAATATACAGGCATGTTGAAAAGAAAATACTTGTATGTGTTTGTGTATTAGGTTATAATTTATAGGTCTGGTAGATGCCAGAATCAGGTACCCCCCATAATTTACCTTGTAGAACCATTTTTGGCACCAATAATTTGAAGTAATTGTGTCGTGTATGACTTTATCAAGTCTCTCACTTCATTGTTAAGAAATTCCGGCTCCCTTTTCTCTGCATCTGAGGAGGATTCCATGTTTGTATGACACAATTTTGTCCAAGCTTCAATCCGACAGATGGCACCACATTTAACTTCAGAACAATTTTGCATATAAAGGAGTTATAGTTAATACAATGACTCCATGATATTCCGGATATCATACAGTTTATTTAAATACAACCTTGCAAACTGAATTTGTGCTTCCATATCCTTTGTTGTCAGTAAGGAAACTCTTTGGCTTTCCACAATTTATTTGTTCATTACACAAACCAACCTTTGGTTGGATTTGATGAGATTGGCGAGTATATTTTAGTGTTGTTCACATTGGAATAATCTCTCTCCCTCTAAAAAGATGGAGTTGAATTAGTTAGTAAATTACTTTATGACCTTTAAATAGTTTGATGAATTTCACAAAGGTCACTGCTGTTTTTTTCCCTCTTGTCATTGTGTCAACACACTGTTGTATGCTCCACAGCACCAAGCTGACATAACTCTTGCTTCTATAGAGGTGGTGCAATTTACAGATTACTAATTAAATTAGCTTGATTAGCAACATTTGGCTGCTTCTTTACAAATCCCTTGTAAAGAAGCAAAGAAGTACAAGAAGATTTGTACTTCTTTACAAATCCTTTGTAAAGAAGCCAAATGACCCAATTTGGAATTGTGGAATCTTTTGCATGTTTTCTACACATCAAGTCAGATGTGTGACAATCAGACAAATGTTATCTCTATACATTGAAATCTCTCAAAAAGGGTGCACGTTTGTTTTGTTACGCCTGCATGTGTCATGCATTTTATCAATTCCCTACATTCTACTCTTCTTTTTTTTTATTTGAGTTTTAAGTTTGAACTTTATAGTTTAATTAAAAGTGCTATATTTGTTCTGAGGGTGAAATTAAAGCAGCATAAATCTTCAGTACAAGTAGGTCAAAGCACTGCAGGTGCACGGGGACATTTCTTAAGCTCTGGCACTCACAGTCACCATGACTGCAAAACTAAACTTTTACACAAGTTTTCTGAATTAAATACCAGGGTGTTTTTTTTTTCTTCCAGGACTCACCGACTAACAAGCTGCTGTATGCCAAGGAAATCCCAGAGTACAAGAAGAACGTGCAGTGTTACTACAAGAAGATACAAGAAATGCCCCCTCTCAGTGAACAGGAGATGAACGCTCACCTCGCCGAGGAGTCAAGAGTAAGTCAAACATTCAAACAGCTCCTGTTTGTTTATCTGCCTGGTTCTTCAACAGCATGTTATGACACATGTCTCATTTTGGAATTTGATCTAATCTGCTGTTTTGATGTCTGTCTTGCAGAAGTACAGAAATGAGTTTAACACCAACCTGGCCTTGACAGAAATCTACAAATACGCCAAGAGATACAGAAACCAGGTGAGAGATTGTGCATTTCTTCACTGTTTTTGTGATCCGAGACGTGGATAAGATATGTTTGGATGTTCAAATTGGCTTTTTTATTTTTTTTTAAAGCTACATTGCCTCAACAGAGCTCACTTGTTGTATGAAGTTTCACTGATAGCTATCAGAGCATGATGCATCAGCGCTGCAGATGTCAGCTGCGATGAGAGATGTAACAGACTGTGGATGGCGTTGCAACGTGTCACTAAATAAAAGCACGTAAAAGCTTTTTTTCTTCTTTTGCTAAAAGGAGAAACAACCAGATTTGGGCTCTCGTCCAAGCAGCAGCAGCAGGAACTATTCAGTGTGTTCATTCATCTCTTCCTGGCCCTCAGATACCTTTCACTTTAAGCAAACAGTGTGTTGTTTACCTTCTCGTGAGCCAACACCCCCATCTGTTTAATGGCGCTGTTAAGTTGCCGCTTCATATCTCTCGTTTTGCTTTGAACTAGCCCTCTTCAGGCTCCTGCTGTCCTCCCCCATGCTTCCACACTGCTACGCCTTATTCTGCAGAGAGAGGCTTAGTCAGCGGTGACTGTGCCTTAATGGAGCGCCCTCACAATAATGCTGCTTAGCTTCTTCCCTCTGTCATGCTACTGTACTGACGCGGGCCAGGGGCTTAGACTCTGATTCACAGAGCTCTGTGAATGGCCCCTGATTGCCTATTCTCTTGCCCCGGCTCAGTTCGCTCTGCCTGGTAGCACACTGCCGCTAAGAGCCCATAAATCCCACTGACACGGTGACAACTGTTGGGCATGAAAACCAGAGCAGATGTGGGTTTTATAAATATGTGAAGAGCAAGAGCTTTTGTGGTTATAAGGCGTGCATGAAGGCAGGGAGAGGAGGCTGAAGCACTTCACTCACTCCTTCTGCTGCTTTCCTAAAGTATTCATACCCCTTAAACTAAGAGCTGATGGGAAGAGGGATGAAGCAGAATGCAAGCAACTCTAGAAGGAAATCTTTTAGAGACGGCTAAAAGATTTAGCCGTCTCTAAATCTTTTGGACGGTCAGAGCTACCATAGAGTGGTTAAGATCAAAGAATGTGTTTGACATCCCCAGACAAAGTCCAGACTAGAACCTTAGTGAGACTTTAAAAATATTGCACAAAAATGTTTTCCATTCAATCGGACTGATTTTGGGCAAAGAAAAAAAAATCTGTCATTAGATGTACAAACCTAATAACAAATTTTGAAAGCCATGTTTGCTTTTTTTACTTCTAGTAAAATTAGTTTTGTTTTTCTATTACACAAAACTTTTTAGCTGCAATGTGAAAAGGATCCAGAATACTTTTTTTAGGAGTTACTGTCTGTGACGGCAGGTGGCATTTATGTAGACAGATTAATGCATGAATCCTTGACAGCTTCTGAAAGTCATCTTTCTTTTTTTTTCTTCCCTCTCTTCCATCTTCGCCGGTCAGGTGGTGAACGCTTTGGAGGCCAACCCCACGGCACGTCGCACTCAGCTGCACCACAAGTTTGAGCAGGTCATCGCTCTGGTGGAGGACAACATCTACGAGTGCTGCAGTGAAGCTTGAAGCCGCCGGTCTCCTCTGCTCCCCACCTCTTTTCTGCTGCCAGCTGCCTTCCTCCCACCTACACGGTTCCGCGGCACCGCCGCTCAGGAGGAATTGTTCGCATGTGTGTCTTGACTGTTGCGAGAAAACGGATTTTAATGCTGCCTCTGAAGCGTCACACGCTCGCGACGTGTTTTTCCCAAACCTTTTCCTACGACACAAGACAGAATTCCAGCCTAACTGATTAACATTAGAAGGAAATTGCAGGAATTCACAACTTTTCCCTGGATTTCTGCACAATTAGCCCTGGTGGCCACCTTTAACGCACTGAGTCCTTTTTTTTTTTAAAGGGAACGAGCCAATGATGCACTGTACTGTAATATAATGTCTATAGCAATATTTATAGATGTGTTATAATGCTTTCAAGTGGTCTGTCCATCAGGATTAGTAGGGCCATGATAGACTCCTCCCATCTCCTAAAGCCTGCAACGATCTCAGGTCTGGCTGAAGAGGGGCGACAGGCTCCCAGCGGAGCTCTGAGCATTACGCCCCAATGTGGTCTGCAGGCTGATGACGGGTTGATGAGGAGCGGAGGGAGGGTCATAAAAGACTGCAAACAATTAAATCAAATGTTTTAATGTAGTTCACTGGGAAGAGCTGCATCAGTATAATCAGTGTGCTTGTGAATGGATGTTGGATTCTGATCAATTTTAAAAAGAAAAAGAGGGAAATTTACATTTAAAAGAAAAAAATGTGTGAGCTCAATATAATCTGAGGAGAGACTGTAATTGTGATGCCAAATGGTTTGTTTGTGAAATAAATTACAGGAAAGTAAGTATTTTAAAGTGTCTAATAATGCTATTTATTATAGCAGCTGCTGAAGTGCTGTGCTCTTGAATGCGTTACAGGATTTTAACGACATTTGACAGCCATTACAATCTGGCCCTCTACTCGGCCGCCCACAAAAAAAGCATCTGGAAGTTCTCAGGAAACATTGTAAACGTTGTCATGATTGAAAGAAAAAAAAGTGCAGGATAAGGTTGTGCAGACATTCAGCTTTGTTTTTATTGCAACACACAAATCCTAGCCTCTACACAACAAACAGTACGTCTCTTCATTACACATTCTGGCATCCATTCAGATACATAAACATCTGCCAAACACACACACACACACACACACACACACACTATATCATTCAGTTTCACTCCACACCCATGGCTGAGACAAAGTACAAGCTAACCCTCCCAGGTTTATCGTCATAAAGACCAGAAGAGAGAATAATCTGATGCTCTAATAACATTAAGCAAATTGATGCTTAAATAAATCTAAGGATTTCATAACTGGTTAGTCAGAGTGTCTGATTTGAGGACATAAACTGTCAGAAGTTTACATGCGCATATCATGGACATAAATGCAATGTTCATTTGGTGATTTTCACTATGCATTAAACTTAATGTTTCTTTGTTTTTCAGGATGACAATGATACAGTGATTTTTAAAAATAAGAGTTGGGTGGACAGGTTTATTATTGATCTTTATCTAATCCAAACAGGGGCAAGTAAATACAGAAAGGTTCAGATATTTACACACATCCCACTAATATTTCAAGAAATGTCCTGTAGAAAGTTGCAGAGAAACAAGTTTTTTTGTGACCATTCCTAAAGTTCTGGCATCATTACGGTTGGGTATGAGACCACATTTCTAGATAGAATTGATACCTAGAAACAGTATATAAATTGATTTAATTTTTTTTTTAATTCTTTTGCACTGATCTGGCTTTTCTGCACAGTCCATATATTTTCAACAGATTTAAGGTCAGTGACATTGTTACCCTGCAGTATCCACAACAGTTTTCGTATGTTTGGTATCTCTGTCCTCTTTGATCATGAAACTGTGTATAATGTGTATAATGACCCAAACGTCTTATGGAGAAATGTTTTCGGGTGGGATAAGACAGACATTCATCTGTTTGATCTCACAAATGGGAAAATTGTTCAGAGGAGAAAAGGTGAGGCTTTTAAACCTGAGAGGATCCACCAATTGTCAAGCATGGTGGCGGAAGGATCATGCTGAGCTTTAGTTATGTTGCCAGTAATGATGAACTAAAGTAACATTCCTTAACCATAGCATAAATCCACAGCTGCATGGTTGAAACTTGAAGACACCAGGAACCCAAACACTTATCAAAACTGGATCTGGGATGGATAAACCAGGCTAGCATTAAGCTGGAACCTCAACATAGTTAAAAAATTATAAACTATGGTTAAAAAATGTATACAGAAATCGAACCAATTATGTAAGCTTTAAACTTTCTGGTAGGAAAAGTGAAATATCCAGCTAGGATTATGTCAGTAACTTGTTCATGGCTACAAAAAGTGTGCATCTTCTCTGCAAAAAGCTAAGAAACGTTTATTCAAATATTAGTAGAAGCATGACTCTGAATCAGACTTTCACCTATGACCTGTTTACTGAAGCAGCAGGGGAGGCCTGGAAGGGATTCAGTTGGATCCGCATCAAGATGACAACCCTATAATGCCAGGTTAAAAATCTGAACACTTTCCATAATTAAACGGGCTGAAAGTGAACATGCTGGCCTTTGATTGAGTCTGTCCCCCTGAAGTTGCGGAATGAGTGCCAACTGCAGTGAGGACAACAGAGGAGGTGAGTCCGGAGGAATCGGCCAATGGAACGTATTGCTGCTCTGCGGTGGTGGGTCCCTTGGTGAGCGGGAACAGATGGAGCAGATAGAAGAGGGAGTGAGGGGTCAAGCGGGGGCCACCTGGCTGGAGGAGACGGATGAAGTCTGGGTTTTGGAGACTGCAGCGGCGGCCTCATCATCTCCGAATGGGTTCTTTCCACAGCACACTGTGGTGATCATGCAGTTTCTGAACTGGAGACCACAGAATCACATTCAGGAAACATTGACTTGGCTCATTAGCGTGGCCAGCTGACATATTAATGCAAAAATACACTTTGTCTAAAATTTAACCACAGTAAAAACAGCATGTGGTATTCATTCTCCCAACCTAATGTATCAACGTTGGCTAATAATGTGTTCACCTCACCTTGCTAGATGTGTGTAGATAAAACAAGACCCCAGCATACACACATTTTTGCAGATGTCTCACATTAGACCTTGGTTAAGCCGTTAAAGTCAGCTTTATTTGGATCTTGGAACAGTTTCCAGTTTGAGGTTTAAGTTTTAGATAATTTACAAGATAAATCTGACAGATTTATGGTAAGGAAATAAACAGCATTTATCTTTTGAACATGTTTCAAATCCTTTTTAATATTTTTTTGTTCTGATTCTGTTAGACTATTACTAAATATAAATATAAATCTGCAACTAAAATTTTACTAAAAGGTAAAGTTGTCCTCTATTACAGTACCGCATTTTTGTTATATAAATTAACGAGACTATGGCAAACCATTTTAAAAAAAACTTTTTCCACCTTTTATGTGGACCTATAAAGAATAATTCAACCACGAAGCAGAAAAATAAAAAAAGTGCAATAACCTACCATGAACACCCATAAACCAAAGCTTTTTTAAAGTACATTTTGTTTCCATTTTTGTATTTTTTCCTTCTACCTGGTGCTGGTAGCAATCTATCAGCACACCAAATCTGGACATTTAGTACACATACTGCTTTGACTGAGTCTGTCCCAGGTGAGTCCAGAGAACTGCCGACCACTGTCCAAATACATCAGGTTGTGAGGACATTTCTGGTCTAGAGCCCTGTTCAGGTGACCCCACAGACAAACTGTTGAGTCTAGTTCTTCACTCCATAATTTTAAATTCCCTCTCAGAGTCTTGCTTGGACTGACTGTCAAAGTGTAAAAGAAAATCCACCAGGACAAATATCTCTCTATATGAGAGAGTTTTTAGTGATGTTCAGTGTTGTTTTTGTACCAAATGCACCTTTCGGAACTGAGGCCCAAGCTTAACTTTGGTTCCATTGGCTGAACCAGTCTCTAAAACAAGGTTTTGGGATACTTTAACACAACTCAGGTGCTTTCTTTGGGGACAAAAAATATTGTGTCTTGCAATCTTATTTCTTAGTCCAGAAATATGGAAAATACAAGAGAGTGTTCTCACATTTAGAAGACAGACAGTACTTGGCAGGGAATCCTGCAGCTCCTTCAGCTTCTTGGCAGTCTCATTGACCAGTTTGTGTCTCATCTTTAGTTTTAGAAAAATGTCCAGTTTTGTAATGTTCCTATATATTTTCTCCAATTAGTAATGACTGTATTCATGGTGCCATAATGCTGCAGATTGTTTGCACCGTTGTCCAGATTAATCTCTTTGTACAATGACATCATCTTGATCCTTTGTGACCTCTCTGCAAGCTCTGGATTTAGTTAAAGGATGTAAATGTCTGGACTCAAGAAGACAAGATGCTGAAAGTGAATCAAAGGGGGCTTCGGAAAACTAATCATTTCAATGTGTGCACATTTATGCTACAAGGTTATTTTAGTTTTTCATGTTTTTATATTTTTTCTCAGAATATTTTGCTTTTCTTTTACTTTGCAACTAAAGGCTAAATATTTGTGCAGTGTTTAATTCAAAATATAAAATCCAACATTCTAGCTACAAAATAAACTTACTTATTAAGACGGGAAAAAAAATTATATTTTATTTGAAAGTATAAATTAGATACCTTTTATTAAATCATCCAACCTCACGATCTGCTAAAAAAAAACAATACAGTTATCTTCTTTGCATACCTGTCTGTTCAGCAGAATGTAGATGACTGGATTGTAGAGAGCAGCGCTCTTGGCGAAGAAGGCTGGCGCCGTCATGAACACTGGTCCGAACTCAACTCCCTGATTGGCAAAGATGTACCAGGCCACAGTGGCGTAGGGCACCCAGCACACCAGGAAGGAGATCACCATCACTATGACCATACGTGTCACTTCCTTCTCTGCTCTTTGGGTGGTTTCAGATTCCTGCTGCTGAGCTGCAGCCTGAACACAAACACACAGAATCTAAACATGAAGCACGACTGGGGGATGAAAAACGATCTCAAACCCTCAAACTGGTTTGGTAAGGGCTAACATTAACTTTCTGGAGGGGTCAAGACCTTTGTCCTATTAAAATATATGGAGGAAACTTAAAAGTCATCTTTATGGTAGGAGACGTCGTCCAGTTTCAAGAACCTCTACTGTTTCTGGTGAGAAAAGTGAATATATCAACAATGATACCAGAAGTTTCTCTTCACCTTGTAACTCTATTTTTGACAGTATAGCTATTTCTTTATTAATTTGTTTTTTGAAGTTTTTTGTCATTTGAAAATTTCTAGAATTGTATATTTTATAACGTTTAATATATCTGATGGATTCCTGTCTAGGCAGCCTGTGTTTCAAGGTTTCTAATTATTTTTTTTTAAACCATCATTTTCATCAGATGAGAAAATGAATAAAAAACATTTATTAGATTTATTGATCAGTCACATCGTTTGTACTTTTTTTTTTTTTTTAAAATAGAAGAAATATAAGGATGCAAAATACAGATAATTGATACTGGTCAAAAACAATTTGGAATGAAATACTGAAATAGGAGATGTAACAAACTTTTCTTGCAGTAAACAAAAAATTTTAATCCCTTTGTGGCAAATTTTAAATGTAAATACAAAATGTTTTTGTGGGGGAATCAACCATAAATTTAAGAACATTGGAATAAGTAATGATACATTACATTTTCTAGAGAAGACTACTCTTGCATCTCAATCAAAATTAACATTTGATCAAAATTAGTTGGAAAATATTGCCCAAGCAACATTAACCTCCTCCTTGTTCAGGATGTCAACAACTGAACAACTACAGGGGTTTTGCTATTTTCTGTTTGTCAGAGCTTCAATAGTGACCTAATGCACTTCTGTGACTGTTCCCCCAGTATAATAGTAGATGTCAGCTACTAAGTGATGAACTGAAAGTGGGATTTGGGTGTTCAAATGCAAAATTTCTATATTTCTTCATCTTTTCTTAAAACATATGAAAAAGAACAACAAAGCAAAACTGGAGCTACAAATGATCTTGTTTTGGTAGATTATGCACTTTTACCAATACAAATTTGGATGTGGGGAATTTGGTTTTTTTCCATTAATGCCTCCTAATGCATGATAAAATTTTTAGTATTATTATCAAGGGCGTGAGGATGACACAGTGTGGAGGCAGACTGCCCTTTAACTTGAGAACCTCAGTACAAGCTGCCACGTTGGCAATGATCTGCCCTCCTGAAGCGTCCTTGAGCTTCTAAATCCCCTCACATCTCCTGAGACTCCATGATGCTTTGCCCTCTTTCAGATGGAGGGGAAAAAATCTTTATCCTGATAAACAATCTATCATATCCTTTTTTTTCCCTTTTTCAATCGAAGAATAGATGGTGATATTCTTACCGCTCGCACGGTGCAGAGCAGGCGACTGTAGCAAAAGAAAATGATGAAGAGGGGGATGCAGAAGTGGAGGACAAACATATAGATGACAAATGAGGTGTTGTTGATCTCCGGTTTGGGAGTGTAGTAGTCAATCCCACAGGAACACTGCATGCCCTCTGGGATGTACCTGCATCCAAAAACAATATCGCAGCATGCCATTATTAGATGTTGCCTGTATGCATTACCATAACAAACTAAAACAACAAAAACAGAATGTTTCTGCAGCTTTACAGCTGCACAGATATGTTGGCACACAGTACCGGGACCATCCGAACAGAGGCGGAGCAGCACAGGTCAGGGCCATGACCCAGGAGAACGCCAAGCCAGCGATGGCGTGTTTTTCCTCGAAGCGGAAGTTGGTCATAGGCTTACAGATCACAATGTAGCGCTCAACAGCCAAAACGACCAAAGACCAGAGGGCAATCTCCCCTGAGACATAAAGCAGGACATTTTACTATAAAAACCTGATCTACACTCTTGTATTGAAGACAACTAGGGCAGCTGAAAAAAAAAATCTTGAACTATAGTACACAGTGGAAGTATTTTGAGCAGAATATACATGGATAGCTTCTCACCTCCTAAAGTGGCAAAGAATCCCTCAACGTTGCAGCCGGTGACGCCCAGGCTGAAGTATCCGTGCAGAGCCGTGTACAGGGTCACCGTGAATCCTCCAACTATCATGAAAAGGTCGGCCACCGCCAGGTTGAGCAGAACATAGTTCAGCGGGGTTCGCAGCTTTTTGTGCTTGACGGTGACATGAAGGGTGAGGAAGTTAATGGGGAAGGCCGTGATGATGAGGAACAGCATGTATGCGGCCAGAAGAGAGTACTTCCACGGCTCGGCGAGGTAGTACTGAGGGTGCTCAAATGGGCTGCGCACCAACCCTGTCCTATTAGACATGGGGACATAAAAGTTGGGTCCTTCTGTGCCATTCATGGCTGTAGCTGCTGATGATGTCTTTTCTTTTCTCTGAGACCCGGGCGAAAGAGCCTGCACCTCTCAGAGCAAAGTACAGCTGGGATGTCTTGTGGTGCAGCGGAGGTGGAAATTAAGAGAAAAATACGGATGGACGGCTGGATCCTGAGGAAGTAAGACGTTCTCTGCAGCCCCCTGAGGAGGTGCGCCACCTTTTAATAGTCTGGCCGGATTAGGGACGAGGGATGGAGTGAGGTGTTAGTAGAGATTGAATTAAGACACAGTTTGAGAGTCCTTGCACACATTAACCAAAACACACACACTGAGATACACAAGGCATCACGGGAGAAGGCTCTAAAAATACACAGCACATAAAAGATGCGAAGCATTTTCTCAGTGAGAAGTTAGAACCATGGTTAAATAAACCCATTAATTACTGTCATGTGCATCAGCGCTGCATGAGAATTAGCTGAGAGGACCGAGTGGGAGGGGAGGCGGAGGAACTGTTTGGAATTTCAGCCGTTCAGAGTGGACGGACTACAAATGAAATTTCTGCAGCAATCCAACTTATTTGCATCTGTAAAAAGCTTAATCCTTAACCACTCCAAGGCGGAGAGCTTCACTTATAGTGTTGAGTGTAATCGGAATCAGTGGGTTATACTGCTCATAACAGCCCTTACACAAACACAAATCCCAAAGTTCAAACAAAAAGAGAAGGCAGTTAAAATCACTCATGTTTCCCTTGTAAAATGGATAATAACAGTCATATGTAGCCAGCATATTTTATTATAGTTGATACAATCTGTACACAAGCTCAGAAAATACACAGATCTTTGTGTAATAACATGCACAAAAACATTAAAATAGAGATGTTTCTCAAATTTGTAATATATTTTACACTGTACACAAAGTACCTTTATTCCCAATCACAACATGTATTACCTCTGCTTCCTGAAATTTAGAACAACAAATTTACATAACTCTGCTATATCTTTACAGAAAACTACAAGTTATACCTCCAAGATGATTATTTTCAAATTTTCCTGAAAACAGAAAGTAAAATAAATGAAAGGTTCTCAAACTGTCTGTGTACTTGAACTGCCTTTAATGGTCAAAGGAAATTTTGATGATATTTAAAAATGGATGTGAATGAACTGTGATGTTGAAAAGGTGAGTTTTTTAAGACCATTAGTTGTTTCATCAGAGAGATTAACTGAAGACGGTTTTGAGGTCTCTATGTGTGAGCTTAAGAGGACAGCAGTGAAACAAAACTGGTGATTGTGGGTATTCACTTCACTGACCTCTAAAGTCTTACCCTGACCTTGATGACCTTGTTCTTGACCAGTGGCACTTACCAATTTATGTGATTAGTCGACAAGTTAATTACTACTAGCAATCTCCATTGTGTACCTCCAAACACGGTAAAAAGCCTCACTAAAAGAAGTATTGAGTGCGATTGTAAGGTTTAACAAGAAAAGGTATTGCGCAACAACAGATTTTGTATAAAGGGCAGTCATTTTGTATTTTGAGATCAGAGTTGGGGACTTTCCTGTTTTTCCAGTTTCTGCAAGTTAATTAGTTAATCACAAATACTCAGTAATGACCCTCTGTTTAAATTTAGGGTTTAAGTTTAAAATCTGTATTGATTACAAAAATAACTTAGCAGGTTTAACAGACTTAAAAACACAATGCTTGACATTTGGTAGAGCCTCTCTGTTTTTTTTAAGCCTCACCTTTACTCCTCCAAACATTTTTTTTTTATATAATGAGGTCAAACAACTCAATCTGGTGTTTAGGAAGATTTTAAGTCCCCAAAATTAAATGTGAATTAAATTTTAAGTTTAACACTTTTAATGACATTTTCAAGTCCCAGCAGAGACCCTTACACTTCTGAGTAAAAATGGAATGCATTATTAAATTGTATCTTTCAACTAATCATGAAATGCAAATTGAAAGTGCCAGTGGATAAATCTTTTTTCCTTTCCTTTTTATATGATTTATCATAACAAGCTGTTATCATAGCAGGTCTTGTTGAATTATTGTGTCAAAATGCCTGATTGTACTTGGAGGTCTTACTATTTACTAATGAGGAATTTACCATAAAAAGAATTACTGCAATAAGTGAAATGTTTGATAAATTTAATATAGTGTTGATCAGTTGGGTTCATCGATGGGTCGGCGGCAGTAAGGACAGCAGTTGTGCTGCAGCAAAAGGATCTCATAGTCTTCACTGTGAAACATCTGAAAGAAAATACAGTCAGAAAACGTTAGAAAACAAGAAAAAAGCAGAAGCAGATCAACCACCAATCTAGAGATTGAAATCAGACAATTACGGTGATCCACAAGTCAACTACAAAAACATATTTTTTTCTCTCTATTTATTACATTGATCAAAACGAAGAAATCACACCATTTTCAGTCCAAAAAAACCCTCCACATCAAACAGGGTTTTCAATTTGATAGACTTTTTGAGTTAAATAAAACTTTTATTATTGATGCATAAAGAGGAAAATCGCTTAAATTTCATTTGGATTTAAAACTACCACTTCCTCAAGACACTGCAGCACTTTTTTTTTCTCTTGTTCATGTTTCGGTCATAATAATTAAAACAATTGCAATTGGTCAAACTCCGGATGGTCTAGTCAGATCTCAACTAAATTGAAAATCTGTTTCAGCCAGTTAAAACCATTTTAGCAAGAGCTGCAGCACTGGGTATGTAAATGCAGTACCTTGAAGCAGCTGGGGCACATGGTGATGCTCACATCCGGCAGCAGGGAGCGGAAGTATTCCCATTTGAGCGGCTTGGGCCAGCGTTTGATCAGGACGTCCCTTCTGCTCATGGAGCGCAGCACTGAACAACTCACCTTGACGGGGACAAAGGTGGAGCCCCCTTGCTGTTCGGACACACGGATGAACACAAACACATCCTCTTACGGCCTCTGTCTTTTTACTGTCTCCAGCTGGCTCACCCAGCTGGCAGAATATTAATCACCTCATCTATTTTGTCCTTTCTTTTCTTACCTCGAAGCTCATTTTGGCTGAAAACGGATCGTCGTCTGTATGATCCAACCCGTCGTCTATCCTCAGAGCCTCCAGGTCTGCTTGGCATTAATGAAAAGCAAATAATCTTTTACGTTTCTACAAATGTTTTCCACAGTGATACCTGGAAAACAGGAAAGCTCCAGATAAACTGAGATCTGAGAGCGAGTTCTGGGAGACAATGTGTTTAAGTTGTGCCTGTCAGTCACTTCACGGCCTTGGAGGAACACAACACACCTCGGTGCCCTTGAGAGTCTGCAGGCTAATGCAGGTTAATCCCCACAGCAGGGCTGTGGCTATGGCTCTTCGAGAGTTAGTGTCATTAAGATGAGACGGGAGAGCCTCACTAACCCTATTAGCGCGAGGACTAAGATGACTTAGTTCTGACAGCTTACCCACAAGCACAAAATCAAGACCAGTGCAGACTAAACAGTTTCTAAGGACCGTCACAAGACAGAGGAGAGCCACGTGCTTCAATTAGAGGAGGTGTGCTGTTTGTAAGGGCAGCTGCAGAGAGAGCACTTAATAATTCATATACATCAAGTGAACAATCTGTCACTTTGTGTGCAGATATGATAATAAGCTGAAGATGAAAGGATACCACCGCTGCCCACATTGGGGCTTCGTGCTTTGCAATCTTCTGTGTGAGGAACCTCCAGGTCAATGAGGGACAGAGCTTCTTCATCACTGATTCCGTCCCCCAGGTAGAACTGCACCAGAGGCAGCACCTCTGTGTCAAACAACATATGCAAAACAATGAAAAACAACGAAACAACAAACCTCACATTAGTGTTAAGACATAGCATGTTTGAATCACTGACCGTATGATGAAGCGGAGTAGATGAAAGGCTGCCTGCAGTTGATGCACATGCTGCCCTGGCTATTCAGAAGTGGGTTGTTTGTGGAGCACCGGTAGCACATCATGTCCTCAATAAAGTCCTACAGGAAACATGAAAACTTTACCCAACAGGTAACAGGACAGGGATTTTAATTGAAGTCTTCAACATACCTCGCTGTCGTGGAAGGGCTTGGAGTGGATTGTGAGGCTGCCCAGCTCTATGGACTCCACTAAGCGTGAGGGAATGTGAAGCTCCTGCAGCTTCTCGTAGGAATACCTGGCCAACTTAAACGCTCCCAGTTTGCAACTCTCCTTGGCCAGAGCAAACAAGGTGTTGCTAACAGTCAGGTTAAGGCTATTGTGAAACAACATGTAGGGATACACTGATCAGAAAGATGTCTGATAACCAATTTTGTGAAGATCTGACAAGCTGGCAGCAATTCTAACTGACTGGCTGTAAATAGAAACAAATACTAAACATTATAAGCAAAATAAATAAATGAATGATTTCTTAAGAGATGATCAGGTAGCATAGCCTTCTCTCTGCATCACCAGTAACTCAAAAATACAGTAAAATATTTACAAGAGGAACTTGTAAAAGAGAAAAACAGAAAATCTCATCTACTCTTTTACAACACAAGCGCATCTTTTTGTTTTGCTTCATTGGCACACCTCAAAATGCAGGTCATGAATGTTACTCTCAGGGAGATTTAAGGAGCTTTTTTGTGAACATCATGATTAATATGAGGAACAGAGGCGATGTCACATGGTGTGTGAAGGAGCGTTTTCCACAGCTCTGCACTTAAATTTCAATATTTGAAATCATCAACAACATGATTAAAATCTTTTAAAAACTTTTAATTATATCACTCTGTGTGTAATGAATATACCTTAGGTTTACTTTTTTAAATTAAATTATGGCAATAAATAAACTTTTTAATGATCGAGAGGCACCAGATTGGAAAAAGATCTTTGATCTCCCAATCATTGGTCATGGTCAGTCAAATGTAAAAATCAGCCAAATCTGGTGACTAGTTCATTTCTTGGTGCATCAGATCCTTAAAGTAGTAGCAAAGAATAAATAAATAAATAAATTACATCACCCACATTTGGCAGAGAGTCTGAACAGAACTGCTAACTACTAGTAATTATATAAAAACAGATTGTGGAGAGCAGCTCTGTGAGTGCAAAGCACAGGTCAATCAGCTGCAGAGGCAACAGCTCTATATCGGGACACTATTCCTCTCCAGCTCCTCCTACACACCCAGCTCTGCTACTCCTGATAAACACGCGTCCTTCTATTGTGTAAAGTGTTTAGTTTGGGGGGCTGAAGGGGTTATTTGCAACACTGTGTCAAACAGCTCACACAACGTCCAACACCTTCCCGCTAAGTTCATAAATCTCACTTCAAAGTTGTCGGAGCAGTTCGGTTCAGCCACAGAGGATCCCAGCTGCTGGAGTGGATTTCCTCTTCCAAGGCCCTGCTTTCCTTCCTCATACCAGCTCCTAGATGGGTTGCTCTGTGCGCTTCTTAGTGGGGTGAAATCTGTTTGTTCAAATTAAAACTTATTGTTCATTGAGTTTATGAACAGGGAAGTGTGCAGAGAGTTCAGTAATCAAACCACTTGTTTAGAAAACCAACTATGTGCCTCTTGCTGGCATCGTCTCCTCCCCGTCATCACGGCTTTTCTTTCCCTCAGCAGCAGAGCGGTCTCTGCTGTGGCGCCAACACTTCCGTTCTCACCCAACTTTTATCTCTTATCCTCTGCTTTGTCATCGCCGCTGCCAGCCAGTGTTGATTTTGGAGCGATTTGTTGTAGGAAAGAGGTGAAGTCCACCGTACTGCAACATCTTGGTGTGTTAAATCTACTTTCATTGAGAAAAAGGATACACTTTAGAAATCCCTGGAAGTACATCCTTGGTGAGGTTGTTCAGCAGGAACCTGCAGAGGCTGAAGATTGTCTCTGGCATGTGGGAACTAAAAGGTTCATCCTAAAGATAGAAAAATTATTTATAATGAGATATGAAGGTGGTATGGATTAAAAATAACCTAAATATCTGATAGCCATTTTAAAAGCTCCATTTCTTTTACTCCCACTCTAATTTCTATAATCTTTCAACCTGTCCTAAAGCAGCCTAACCCACTGCTGCGTCTTATCCGTCCTCGGAGTGCCCTGGAAGGCAAAGATGAATTTTCTAAAGCCTTCACTAAAAGCATTTCATCCCCAAGAGTTGATAACTTTAAATCTATAGCGCCTGTCTGGGAGAGTTAGCGTGATAAATAGAGGTTTTCCTGCTCTGGTCTGGATCACAGAGATGCCTCTGTTGTTGTGAGGGTGTGACCACGGCGGAGAAACAGAACGAAGGAGCTGAAACAACAAACTGAGCACACTGACACAGGCCAGATCACACACACACACACACAAAATGCTTATAAGCAGGAACTATGTTGTCTTGAGGCATATAATGCCTGGGGGGCAGAAGAAGGCTACTCAGGAGGTTGTCATGTTGTTCCATAAAGGAGCTTTTTACCTTAGCGACAGAGGTCAGGGGGGGTTAGAAGTCCAATAATGGGTGGGATATTTCCCTTTAGTGAACTGTAACCTCAACTTAATGCCTTCTATTTTTTCTTTTGTTCGCTTCGCCTGACACTCTCTGTGCTTATCTTAATTTCCATTTAAAGCAGAATCATTCTGTGGATTGACATAATCTCGCAAAGCCAGACCTATTCTCTGTGTGTGTGAAATTGTAAGTCACGTATAAGTGAAGAAAAATAGGCCTCTAGCCACATTGTAGGTACTATTTCTGGGGCTAAGCTGTTTAAATTTGACAGATACTCACTTAGGTCCTAGTCTTTGTGTCTTTGAGTTAAGCAGAATTAAAAAGTTAAAGTTCTAGAGTCTCACCGTGTAACGCTGAATGGAGCTATAGACATAATAAAGCTCAGCAAGATGCTGAAAGCTCTCAAACTTCTCCAGCATTTCCTTCTTCTGTTCTTTGTTTTCTGGTTCAGATAAACAAAATCGTAAGAAGGTGAAACTTCATGGCAAAAAAACAGAAGGTTTTTTAAGACTTTACTGTTGATGTTCCTCACCTCGGGCAATGTCCAAACACTGCATAGACAGCATCCAGTAATAGTAGCCTGCGTCGTTGAACCTGTTCTCCACCACTGCATTGTGGGTAAGCTGCTCCAGGACTTTTACTGCTTCATTCTGACGCCCGGCCTTGTGAAATGCTGACAAGTAGGAAAAGATCAACAGTCAGTCGCTCCTGTGAGTCTTCAAAAGCCAATTTAATGAAGCAACACTTCATACAGTCGAGTTCAATAGAGACAACATGTGACGGTTTTTACTGGTCTTCCAAGCAACCATTTCACACAACAGGAAAACAATAATGGGAAAGGTTTTATATTCCTCCTCATTAATGCTTGGCAGAGTTACATATACCTGTTACAGTTAAGTGTGGCACCTAATCTTTCATGCATTTGTGCTTCAGCCCTTGAGATCCACCTTTCACTTCAATCACAGATCTATTTCTTCTAGCTAAAAATGTTTTCTGCATTCTTTGCAAAACTAGCTCTGGATATACAGCGTCTTATGAGAAGCCATTTTCAAGTCATACCACACATTCTCAGTTGGATTTAATTCTTGACTGTGACGAGATCAGTCAAACAAACAGATGTGTTTTTTTTCCTAATCTCTTGTATTGCAGTTTTGGCTGTATGTTTTGGTTCTGAGTCCTACTGGAGGTTGGACCTCCACCTCAGTCTTTTTAAAGCCTCTAATAGATAGATATCACTGTATTTAAAATCCCTCTTTCTATAAACTCAGATAGCTTCCCAGTTGCAATTTAAAAAATAGACTTCAACAGTATGATGCTTCTACCATATTTTACAGAGGGGTTGGTATATTCACGATGCTGAGCTGTTCCCTACCATAAGTGATGTTTTGCATGTAGAGGTAAAAAGTTTAAGTTTTGGTCCCATGCCGTCATGTGAAGCAGAAACCCAACAGTTGCCATATCAACACATTTTCCCAATTGAGCTTTGGCTCTCTGCTGATGCTCCAAAGTTAGTGAGCTTCTTCTCTCCTTCTCTTATGCTCTTTCCTGTCTCTTTATGTTTCAGATTTTTATTTGTAAAAGAATTTGAAGTATTTTTCCTTTCTCTGAAAAATAATATGCAATATTTTCTGTTGGTCTAGTATTGCATAAGGTCCCAATGAAATACAACTAATTCGGTAGTTTTAATGTGACAAATAAATGTTATGATGCGCAAAGAACTGTGAATAAATGTCAAAAGTGATGTATTTACCAGATAATAGATAAAGTGTTTATAATGTGATTCTCTTTTTGTATATGTAAGGACTAGCTGCAGATCAGTCCAGTTATGAAGGCGGTTCTTAAAATATTGCTGAACACCAAAGCACATCTACTTTTAGGTCCAACTAAACATGAGATTAGTCTCTGTGTTCCTATCACTGGGTAATTAGAAGCAGCTTTTAGGAGTCGACCTCAACAGTGACCCTGCCCCCACAGAGCACTGCAAGGGTCAAAATGCATTATTGGCAAACATATATTAGAAGGCCTAACTGGATAGAAACCACATTCAGCTGCTTTTGGTTACTGTTAGTGACAACAAACCCCAAACCCCCACTTAACAGAAACACCAAACACAAACTGACAAGTCTGCAGATTGTGCTCCATATTTTCCAATTTGAGCTCGTTTTTAGAGACAAACAGAAATGCATGTTATCTTACATTATATTATTATAAAGTCAGCATACACTA
>CAEFZX010019048.1:0-20561 GCA_903066825.1 Alfaro cultratus | reverse complement strand
TATATATGAGTTTATCAGTTTAAACTACATTTTATCTCTGATTTCATCCTTCACTGCCGTTTGAAGGATGAAGTTATTATTCATCCCACAGCCATGACATTACCGTACTTAGCAAACCACATCATTCTTGTTTTCAGTCTCTGAACTGCATTCAACCTTTCATATTCAAATTAATCAGGTCAGTCATGAGAGATATTTTTGCAAAAGCAAAGGTTTATTCAGAAATATGAGAAATAAAAACTTTATGATGGCAAACTGATGATTTGTGAAAGCAAAGATATAGACGCCTACATCAGCCACACAAAAGTTCTACAGCCCACTATTGGGTGGTTTTTACAAAACAGATGAAAAAGGCTTCATTCTAAAGTCAGCTCTACTATCCAACACTCTAGTGAACTAAAAAAATAGATTGAGATGTGTTTTTGTTTTCATGCCAATACTCATTTCAATCATTTACAAATAAAAAGTAGCAAAGACTCTGTCAAATTAGTTTTTCAACAAACTGCAAACCCTTCCTTTGTAACATTTTAGTCCAACGTGAAACAGATATTTGACGTCTCAAGATGTTAAAAACACTCGCTGACATGCTTTCACTCGTACCAAATATCATCCAAGCAGTGCAACAGTGCAACAGCCATGAAGAGATGGATGAGGTCAGCAGGGTTTGGGTACTGAACTGTACATGTCTGCAGCTCAAACTGGCCGGCACCATGTGCCGCGAGTCCAGCAACTCGTGCGACCTCCCCGAGTTCTGCACCGGATCCAGTCCGCACTGCCCAGCCAACGTTTACCTGCACGACGGACACTCTTGCCACAACGTGGACGGCTACTGCTACAACGGCATCTGCCAGACTCACGAGCAGCAGTGCATCACGCTGTGGGGACCAGGTGGAGCAAACGCTGCTAAAAGAAGCGTGTCTGTATTCAAACCGAGTAATTCCTCATCAAAATATGGTGACGGTTTGTTTTTGTTTTGCAGGAGCTAAACCTGCTCCCGGGATTTGCTTCGAGAGAGTCAACTCTGCAGGGGATCCTTACGGGAACTGTGGGAAGGACTCCAGAGGCTCCTTTGCCAAATGTGACGCAAGGTAGGATTCTGTTGCCACACTGAGGAAGTGAAGGTAGAGAGAAATTGCTAAATTGCACAACGAAATTGCTAAATTGCACAACGAAACTCGCTTTAAGTTGCATCATTTGCCATTATCCATTTGCTGCGAAGGACATGTGGTGTTCAAACATGGTGGAAAATTGCAATCTGTGAAAGATAGTACTAAAGGACTCTTTAAGAAATTATTTCCGAATAATTTAATTCGTAAATAATTAAATTATATAGCGGTGCTCTCTAATTTGTCATCTAATTGTTATAAGACTATTCTCCCTTCGGGGTAATTCTGTAATAAAGCTCCTTGTTAATTTATGTAATTGCGTTCGCGACACCCAGTGAGCTTTCATCCGTCTTCGCAGTTACTTTGGTTTGTCTGTGACTTGACAGACAAACAGTTCCTTACTCCATATTTCTGTGAATTCCTGCAGGGATGCAAAGTGTGGTAAAATTCAGTGCCAAGGCGGAGCAAACCGGCCAGTGATCGGCACAAACGCCGTCTCCATAGAAACCAATATCCCGCTACAGGAAGGAGGACGTATTCTGTGTCGGGGCACACACGTGTACCTGGGGGACGACATGCCAGACCCTGGGCTTGTCCTAGCAGGGACAAAGTGTGGAGACAACATGGTGAGCAACACATATAAGAAAAACAAAGAGGTTTGATTTGCACTCTTCTGTTACACTACTGTGTGTCTGCCGTATGATTTAGTGGCGTAGAAAAAAAGTTCTATCCTGTTGTGCATTTAGCAGTGAGGCATGCACATTTTCATCACCAGACTCTAACCAGGGCTTGGACATATTGTAATGTTCTCCGCATGAGTGTTCCAGCTCTCACTGATATATATATAAAAAAGTGTATGTCGCCGTTGTTTCATTTTCCTGATTATGTTGTTTGATGTGCTGTTGTGACTCCATATCAAACAGTAAACCTTTTTAAGCATGACCTTCAATGAATAAACAGCCTTTTTAGTGATTTGAGTAAAATCTCAATTAATTAACTTGTAATCGTTTATCTCTTTTGACCTCTTTATTCAAATAAGAAGCCTCATTAATTGCCGCAAAGTGTTTTATTTCTGTTTAAACAAGGAAAAGTCCGATCAGTGGATCTCTTATTTTGTTCTCAGAACTCCATTATCTCCAGTGGAGTATATGTAGAGCTGAATTGCTGCCATAAATGAGGAATATGTGTACTACTCTAGTATCAATTCAGGCACTGAGGAGGTTTGAGAACAGAGAAGAGCATCTAATAAAGTTAACTCCTGAGTGGATTTAGTGATTTATTTGTACACTTTGTGCTTCTGCCTGAGCCAGCTCTACAGTGGAATCAGTTATTTTATTAGCTATGCCTCCCAACCTCTTCTCCACAGCCAAGGGCCCTGGAACGAAACTATTTACCTCTTAATTAGCTCTACTAAAGAACTCACTTGTTCTCTCACGTTGAGTGCAAATGACATGCAGATCACCACCATCCCCCTCCTTCTCACCACAGCTTGGAGTCCATCTTCTAAAAAAAAAGGTTTTGTAATCTTGAATGAACATTTAAGAGCCGGAGTATGAAAATGATTAGTTTGTAAGAAAAAGTTATTCAAATGTCGAGTTGATGCAGTAATATTCCACCTGAAACTGCACACTAACTCACGTTCAGGTGCTAAAGCGTCAGAAACTGAACAGTAATTCTAAAATTCGTTAGCGATTTTAAAAGTGTAATTATAATCATTGTAGAACCAAGTGACAGAGTGTCATGGTCAGTTTCAATCAGCACCCTGGTAGTTGGTGTTTAGCTGCTTTTGTCCTCTTTGTGCACGAAATGGCCATCAAGCAGACCAGCTCGTCTCCTGGTTACTGACTCCCAAGTCATGAATTTGCACGACCCATTATTTTGAAATGTTAATGTGTGGAGGTGTGTGTTTGACGTCCTTGTTCTTTTAGAAAGATTTTTGTGCTTTTTTCAAATCAATCAGAGCATTTGGCTGACAGTACACACACCCTGCTGTTCTGTGATAATTTGGGGAAAATAGGAGCTGAACACCGCTCACCTTAATGCAGGTCTTATTGTCATTATTCACCGGGATGTTTCTTTGTTCTTAAAAAATTGCAACATTTTGCAGCTTTTGTTTCTTTTGTGGCTTACTACTCAGTTTACGGTAATCACTACCTCTAAAATAACCTTTAGTGAAAATTATTTTATGGACTGACTCTTTTGTCAGTATATTAATTTCAATGTATTTTATTGGAACTTTATCAGACAACGTATTGGATCACAATGATGAGAATCTAGAGACTGAATTTTTTTTTGTGCATTCTTCATTGCAAAATTCCTCAGCATCTTTTAAGTTGGATGGAGGACATCAGTGCACATTAGTTTGTTACCATTGCCACAGATTCTGAATTGCCTTTCGGTTAAGACCTTGACTGAGACATTTTGACACACGAATAAGCTTTGATCTAAAACATCCCATTGTAGCTCAGCCTTTATCTTTATGATTACTGTCCTGCTGTAAGGTGAACCTCCCCCCGGCGAAAAGACAAATTGCAGCATCTAACTAGTTTTCTTCAAGGAATATCTTATATTTCGCTCCTTTCATCTTCTGCTGTCTTCGCTGACCAGCTTTCCTGTAGCTGCTGAAGAGAAGTAACATGTAACATGCTTCACCTTGTGTTCATTTCCCTCCACATATTTCCACAACATCCACTTGTCAGTTTAGTGGATGTTGCTGTAGGGTTTCATCTAAAGCCGTACTTTTTCAATTAAGCAATGACCCATCTGATCTTCAAACCTTAGGAAATAGTTCTCTAATTTAAGTCTATTTTAAATTTCTCCACAACTTTATGCCTGTTTAGTTAAAGTAATTTAGCTAGGATTAAGTTACACCCGGGTGGATACTATTTACAAATTATGTGACTTTTAAGGTTGTTGGTTGTGCTTAGATTTTTTTATTTTTTTTTATTTTGGGATATCAGAGCAAGGAGTTCTGAATACAAATGCTCACTTTATTTTCATTTAAAGATTTCCATGTATTCCCTGATTCCATTGAAGTTAATAGTTTCAATGTGTCAAAATATGAATACGTCTGCAGAAAACTGACATTTTGGTGAATAAATTCATAGTTAATACAAGTCAACAGGAACATGTTTGTGCTACCTCTGTAAAAAAAAAAAAAAAAGAAATAACTTGTTTTAGTCATGTTTTGCTACTTTATAACACAGCTGTCCTCACCCAGAACATACATGCATTTCTCCTTCACCGAGGTTTGCAGTCTAGTTCCTCTGAAAATGTCTAATGATGCTTTTCTCTTCATAGGTGTGCTTGAACCGCCAGTGTCAGAATGTCAGCGTCTTTGGCGTTCTCGAGTGCTCCGGGAAATGCAATGGACGAGGGGTGAGTGCAAAGTACCTTTTAGCATAGCGCTTAGTGTTCAATTATGTAATATAGCGGCACTTGCAAGCCCAAGGGGGGACTGTGTATTTATCTGTTCATTCACATTTACTAAAGAGCCGCACAATCAGGTAAGCTCCCTCTCTACATTGTAATTGTAAATAATAAAAGAGTAGCTGTGCTTTTGCAGTGCAGCCTGCTCAATCAGTCTTCATTGTTCCACCGATTTTAGCTCGGTTGAATTCAAATACAATTCTTTAATGTTAACTTCAAGTGTTTTCCGCCTTTTTTTCAACTGCACAAGAAGGGAAACAGGAACAGTAAATCGGTCGCACTATATCTCTCCCTCCTCCGAAACGATCACCTTTATTCCTCTCGGCATCTCTTCTCAATAATTCAACAAAGGACGCTTTCATGTTTCATGTGGTCTGTTGTTTAGTGCTGTAATTGCAGCATTCGCCACAGGCTGTTCTGACCGCTCATCTTTACCGTCCATTAAGTCGAGGGGCCAGTGAGAAATCAAAACTTTTGTCTTGTTCATTCCCCTGTGTCGTTTATTAAACCTTTCTACAACATAAAAGCCAATCAATAAGAAACTCTTATCCTCCGCAAAAAGATAAATAGAGTTCACTTTGTAAGAATATTTAGAGCAATAAAATGGTCTCATGTATCTTACCTCTGGCAGGAGTAAATGCAAAAAAAAAATTAATTGGCAATGTGGTGTGGTGTATAACGGGAAAGGTGGGATTATCTAAAAAATTTTAAGATTACTTTCCTTTCCTTTTCTTGGAAGAAATTTGATAAACTTTAATGAAACCAATTTGATCTCATGAAAGTAGATTTAAACAGCGTTCAAATCTAAAACAGATGCTATTTCATTTTTATTACAAAGTGTTCTATCTTGGATAGATCTGACATATGTAGCCTTCTCATTATGTGCTTAAATGCTGTTCTCCTAAGTGAGTCTCATCTTAATTTTATTTAGTACATAAAATACTTTAGATACTACAAATCACTTTATTTACATAAGGATTAAATTACATTAAATCTCTTCAGAATACGTGGTAGTTTTAGCAAAAAGATTTCTCTCCAACATGCTAAATTTGATTTGGTGCTCGCTCTTGTCAGCTGCATTTCTCTTCTAGCAAACGTACAATAAAATCCCCTCCAAGTGCCTCTTAACCCTATCACCTAGTGGATATGGTGCTATATGCCGGAGGCAAGTGAGACACTCAGGCTGTGCATCTGTGCTAAATGTAAATACTCCTCTCCACATCTGCTTTGCTGTCTTCTCCTCTGTTCTCCCTTGTACCGACAGCTGCATTTTAATGCCTCTCTGGAGAACCCACTTGAATAAAATACTTTGACCAGAAACCCGAGGCAAGAGCTGGATGGGCTCTTACACACTTTTAACAGTGTCTTGCAAAAAGTACTCAATTTGTATTCCTGGAATGTTTTCACATTTTGTTATCCTACAACCAAAAGCCTTCAGTAATTGGATTTTGAGATAGTACAACAAAAAAGTAGGATGTTAAAAAAAAAAAAAAAATGGTTTTGATGTTTTATTTTATTTTATTTTATTTTTTGCAGATAAAAAGTGTATGCCACCTCATTTACATTTGTTTCTGCTTCAACACACCCCAAATGGTCTACGTCCCTCCTCAGTGCACAGCCAAGTGCTACTTAGTCCTGTTAATTATTCGCTTGAGGTGTGTTAAAGCAGACGCACCAACTCTTCAAGGACTGGAGTTTATGACCTCAGATGGAAACCGTTCTGTTGTAGTTCTGCAGTTTTACAGGTGCTGCCTTCCTCTCCGTTTTCTTTTTTCTTTTTTTTTCAGCATCTAACAGATTTTCTCCCAGGATTTCCCTCTACTGTTGAAACCAAATGCGTTTACATACACTGACTAAAAAGAAGCACATTTCTCATTGCCTAAAGTTAAATCAAGCTAAACGTCTTCAGAATGTTAAGTTAAAATCACCAAAATTATTGCTATTTGCTAAATGCCAGAGAAGTTATCATTAACATTTTTTTAGAGATTTTTTTTTTTTTTTTAAATTAAGAATTTTTTATACAGACTAATTACTGTCTCTTTAAACAACAGGAGAAAACCCGCATGATAATGTCGTCCTATAGATTAGCTGAAATATCTGAGCTAATTGGATTTCTTGCTTGATATAGAGTCCCCTATTAATCTCCTTCCATTACATAATCATGCCCTACTTTGTTTTTTTTTTTTTTTTTTTTTTTTTTCATTTCTGAAGGCAATCATATAGTGTAATAAACATCCATCGCTCTTGCAGGTGTGCAACAACAAGAAGAACTGCCACTGTGAAGCGCAGTGGGCTCCTCCGTTGTGCGAGGATCCTGGCTTTGGCGGGAGCATTGACAGCGGGCCAATGAGACTGGCAGGTAGAGTGGGCAATTTAATATCTGCCTTTGCTCATGTATGCATGATCACAAGAACATTTTCAACAAAATATGACAGACAGACAGAGATATAGATGTACAAAAAATATGTTGTAGTTCTTGTGCTCATTATCTAGCTATAACAGCTGTATTTCCTGTCGTTGTTCTGTGCTGTAGATGTGCGTGTGTGTGTATTAATGTGCGTGTTGTCGTATATGGCATCAGCCGACAGTGTGCTCATTACCGTGGTGATCCTGGTCACCCTGGTTAGTCTGCTGGTGGCCACAGTGATCGTCTTTCTGAAGAGGAAAACTCTGCTGCGTCTCTTCTTCAGCCACAAAAAGACCACTCTGGAAAAACTCAGGTAATACCTTTCAGACAAAAAAATATATATATCACACTATGCCATTTTTATTTATAGAGATCTTTAAAGCAAATACAGCTGTAATTTTGAATGTAAATTTGAAACTTGAATTCAAATTTACATCCAAAAATACTTAATTGATCCCAGAGGGAAATTAAATGAATGGTAATGTAATGGTAAAGTTTGACCATCATGCATTTTAAAAGGCAGTTATCCCTGATACTGACCATATGTGTGTCAACTTTTGAATTAGAGAAAAGTTACAAAATTATTTCTAAGAAAATGTCCTTGCCAAGTTTTCTGGCATTTAGCAAATAGAAATAATTTTGGTAATTCTAACTAAAGTAAAACAAGAAAAGTTTGTCCTGATTTAACCTCAGACAGTGTGAAAAAAATACGTATGTGTCTTTTTATTCAGTGTATGTAAATATGTGGTTTCAGCCGTGTGAGTACCAGCTAAAAGATGTGCAGCAGTGCTGTACACCAACTTAAGACGGGAGAGCAAAAAAGAATGGCTCACGGCAACATTAGGTCCATTACTGTAATCTTAGCAGTACGAAAAAAGGAAGATTGGATCAGTGTTTCAAAGAGCTGCGTGGACAGAAGAAAAATCCACTTCTTCCAACGTCCTCAAGAGATAAAAGCAGGACTTTTCAAGTGCTCCAATTGTCCAATTTAAAATGACTGTCTAACTTGAAGCCCAAATTGGTAACAGTTGGTCTAAGCTGTCAGATGTAGCAAATCAACAGTGGTTGACTCACAGGGGACATTATCATTTCTGTTTTCTTTTCTTTCCAACGTATTAAACTTCTGGATGAGTGAAGAACAAGTAAAAGTAAAGAAGACATTAATATCAAACAGATAATCTTGATTTTCTTTTTTCATGTTGAAGTTGGTCATTTTTCATAAGCCCTTAACTTAATTTGCATTGCTTTCTTAAAATACAGTTGTTCCCTATCTAAACAGATAAGTAACTCCATTGAATATTAATATTACCAAATGAAATAGTTGTTTGGAATTTTTTTCTGCAAATAAACGGGATCGTCTGCAAGATGAAGCAGATAAAAGATGGTCAGCTTCTTAACAAGTTTTCTGTTCCACATGTCTCTATCACATAAACATTTATGCATTTATGGCTTGCACTAGACAAATATGGATCTTTTTTTGTTGTTTTAATACATTTTATGATGAGAAGCTTAGGGTGTTGTTGGTCATCATCACATTGTTTGCTTATTCTCAAAATGTAGTTTAAAATAAAACTAGCATCAGACTTTATGCAATGTGATCTAACGGTAGCTGCAATAAGAGAGTCCCCTATATTTGTATTTTGAAGTTCTCAACAAATAATGCTTTTTTGATATCATATACAAACAGCAGCATTTAGATCTTAAGGTGGAACAGGCTGATTTTTCACTAGGTTCACTGCCTTTATTATGGCCACTGCACAGCCTGATGTAAAAGGATAGGTGATGAGAAAAGATTTTATCGTACAAAGAAAGAGGGAGACCAGAGCAATCAACATTTATCATTATCTGGCAACAGTGTTGGCAGGAAGTTCATCACACTTAAATCCAGTTACAGATTTCATTCCTTTAAGAATGCATTTTGACATGAAAGTAATCCTGTTCTGTTTGTCATACTTTTTTTTTTCTATTAGTTTCTCTTACCAATAAGCAGAAAGTTCAGCATATGTGCCATACTTAAATCCATATGGGCCAGAATATAAATAGTACAGGCTCATGGTACCACCCACTGCAGCTGCAAAGACACCCAACATTCACACAGCTGCAGTGTAAAAATTGAACTTAAAGTCAACAGGCAAACAGCAATTTGACTCTATAAGATTAGGATTGTTCCCCCTTATTTATGTTGCAGTATAATCTCACACTAAAAAATGCAAAACGTTTGACAATTAATTGAGAACTTTTTTGTCGACGGGGGAAAAGATATGACGCTGAGGGATCATAATTTTCAACATAATCACCAGGTCCAGCATAAAAAAAATTAACTAAGCCATTTTTATATTCATACTTTACTGTTTTAGTCTAAGGTAAGTTTATTTGTACGGCACCATTCACACGCAAGTTAATTCAAAGTGTTTCACCAGAAGTTAGAGGACAATTACATAAACTACTCAAAATACTTTAATAAAAAAGACAGTAAAATGTGATATCCCAAGAAAGGAAATACATTTTAAAATTTCATGCTGTAATTCAATAACACTAATGGACTGTAGTCAAGTGGTCAAACAGAAATATAAAGTTGCATGTCATCAGAGTAGATATTAAAAGAAATGTACTACACAGTCTGAGCTAGGGGGATGATGAAGATGTTAAATAAATGTGGCACAATATGAATGTGATTTTTGTTTGGCCGTATTTAGAATTGTTCGATGACACAAAGTGGTCTTTGTTTGCCAAATTACATCTGTAACAGTTTACCATCGCCATCCATTTGTCCTGTCTGTAAATCAGGAGATTACGTTTGGATATTTTATTTCTGAATCAACCCCAAGTTCTTTATTCCAGGTGAGGCCAGACACGAGTTGCATTGTTCATCCAACCTTGACAAATAAAGAAATGAGGTTATGGTTATCTAAGCGTGCAGCAGTGTGTGTGTGTGTGTGAGCAGATAATATTAATTGAGCAAGGACACAAAATCATCCATATAGAACATTATGATGAAATTTTGTTGCAGACATATATCATTTAGAACTTTTACCAATTCATCCCAATCAGATTGTCCTAGAACTTTTAATTAGTAATCCATTTCCCATTGGTTGTACATATGAGATGACACAGAAGCCATTTTGTCTTATTCACCTTTGAAAATGGGTTAGACGAGAGAACATGACATTCAAGTAAGGCAAGTAATCTCCATAAGTCAGAAAATACTAGCAAGAAAAGAGCTACTTGTTGCGCCTTAAGACATTACTCAATATCACCAATATTGACCTAACCCTACCTATATCATGTGTTTCTATAGAAAAACCTACATTTTCAGAAAAAATGGAAAATTACCAACACTTTTTTCCTCAGTCTTAAAACTACTGTAGGACTGATCAGGCTTTTACTAGCTGATGCCAATGTCCAGTTTTCTAACATTAAACAACCGAATTGGACAAACATTGAATAAGACACACAGTGAAGGTTTCCTGATAGAGATTATAGGCAAATAATTATCTTGTTTATGTTGTTTTAGTCTAACTGTGTGTGTGCGTGTGTGTGTGTGTAACAGGTCACAATGACCTGAAAAGTAGAAAGGAACTCAAAAATACCAAACAAGAGAAGTGTTTACTTCACAAGATGGACATTTTTTACCAAACAATAAAAAAAAATAAATCAGATCTTTTTTCATCCCCTAAGAGTCTGTCCAAATTAAAAGATAGCGCAAACGTGCAATTTGAAATATTTTAAATGGGAAAGAAATTTCATCCAAACACACATTGAATGTATAACACAAATTAAGTCAATTTATTTTCTCCTTCAAGATCTGTGGAGGCAACCAGACCAACCAGCCCCATCAGGACAGAGTCCAGGTACAGACCCACACCACAGCGCAAGCCTCCACCCAAACCTTCAACAGCCAATATTTATAAGGTGAGTCACTTACTCTGTTTATTCACCTAATTATTGTATATGACTGTGTGGCTGAGGATATTTTTAACTTTTTGATAACTTTTGGTTAGAGCTCTTAGAAACTAATTTCTGAGTCTTATTGCATTGGTGCTTGTTGATCAAATAAGATCACGGCAAGCTGGAAAATTGATTCAGCCTCACCATATCTCGGGAAGGTGGAAATATTAATTACAGTGTTGTTGTTGACAGGACATTTCTAAACTGTAATTGAGAGATGGCGTCACAGAAATGAGATGTAGGATGTCGAAACTCGAAACCCTTTAATGTTTGTGATTTCTTTTTCCTGCGAGGGGAGCACAGTTGATTGATTCAGGCAGTGGAGGAAAATAGGGTTTGATTTGTTTGCTGAAAATGATAAGCGCAGAGGGAGATTACCTATTGTTGTGTTTGTGCCTCAAAATAAAGGAGTGGACATTTATATGCATGAGTGTGCGTTGATCTGATATGAGTTTGTGCTCGCCTCTGTTGGCAACCACTGAGAATGAAACTTCTATCCAACGTCATAATCAAGTATAGAAGTTCATCCAGTTGATCTTTTTTTATAGCTCAGCAGAGTGAATCTCTGAAACAGCCTGTCCGTTCTTATTATTGTGACATTTGCAGCCAGTCGCACATGTCAGCCTGCATCACAGCAGAGCTCTTTGAATACATCTCCACTCCTGCAATGTGTGTTTGTGCATTTTTGTCCGGCAGCCAAATCCTTTCTGACCATTTAACATGCTTATTGGTAAGCTCTGGACTGAAAAAAAATGACAGCTGGTCAGGACATTTGGCCAGACTCTGGCTTTTACAACTCCAGAAAGTAATATTCCGGTTTTATGAGATCAGCATTACACACAGAGTTAATGGCAGAAATAGCTCCTTAAGGAGTATCCTCCTGGAAAAAAGAAAAAAAAGAAAAAACAAGGTAAACATAAAAACACTGAGCTGGGATCAATTTCTATGGAAAGGAAAAATAAAGTATGCAGTTAGTGGCAGCAAAAGCTCTGTCTGAGGCATTTCTTCAGGAAAGAAACACTGTTAAATGCAAAAGTCAGAAATACTTTCTTTATGAAGTAAAACAATGAATACACAGTTGCTATGAGCAACAGCTGTCAGGGCTTCCTCCAGTAGTAAAACAGTGCTGAACGCAGAGGCACTGAGCTAAAACACAAAGAATACAGAGTTAATGATAGCAGTAACTCTGTTAATGGCTTTGACCAGGAAATAAACATGGCTAAATGTCGACGCATTAAGCTAGGAATGCTTTCTGTGTCACCAGTTCAACCCTTACCTATCACCCCAAAAACTCTTGCACATCATTTATTGAGTCCACCAGGACACCGGTTCTCATGAGGGTTCAAAATCAGATCAGGTACGATTTCTAATTTCATTTGTATGTTTTAGCTTAGCTATCTGTGTTTATGCTGGCACTCTGTCAAACATTTTGCTTTTTGTAACTTTTGCTAACACTTAATATCGCTACTTCTCATTTCTCCTTTTAGCCGTCTTTCCTAAGCTCAGAGCCTCTCCTCCCTCCTCACAACTTCCACTCCCACAGCCTGCGCAGGCTGCCGCTCTACCAGCCGCTGCACATCAGCCAGCCCATGCCCGTGTCCCTGAGTGTGGGCCATCCCACCCTGCCTCCTCTGCCGACCCACGACCACCGACTCCTGCCCACCCACTCGTCGGCCTCACCCGCTCCGGTACCGCCGTTCCTCAGCCTGCCGCGCAAGCAGTCTTTGTACAGAGTGGATCAGGTATGTTTGAGTTATATCAGCGATGTGAATTAATCGGATCATCTCTTTGGGTTTCTAAGCATCCTGGAACGCTCTGACATGTAACCTTTTGCAGGTCTGTGAAAAGGAAACGTTCCATTCTGTTGTCTAGATACTACATCCATCCATTATAATGTTCAAGTCTTAAAATAGGCCAGAATAAGTGTCAACATTATTAATTTTGCAGTTTAGATTTGATTTTTCAGTAGGCGTTTAGTGTTAATGTACATCTCAGATTTTATTCAGGAGCTAAATGAACATCTTCCCTAGCCTTTAAAAAAACACAATGTCATGAAATCTTCAAATTGAGTAGTTCCTAAAATAGTTAGTGGCTAAAGAAGATCAATTAACAATTAACAACAGATAGAAATTCACAATCGTTTCAAGCAATAATGTGGGTTTATTCCCCTTGAACACAAAGTTCTTCATAAAATGCTGCTTAATTATATGACAAAGCTTAATATTAGCATCATCTAAGGCCAGTAGCAGCTCCACATTTCAACACAATTCAGACTTCAGCTTCTCATGTCCTAAAATGTTACAAAAGCCAATAGGTTGGAAAGTATTAATTAATCTAAAAAGCTGCTGACTTTTAAAATATTCATGTAATGTAAAATATATGCAGATTGTACTTAATGACCTAAAACTTGCCACCTGCGTGTCCGTTTTTAAAAGGCTGCAGCAAAGCTCGCTGTGCCTGGTTTTTGCCCGCCTGCATATCGACAGCAAAAAAATTTCAATCTGTCTCCCTCTTTGTGCCCCATCTCCTGAGTGAAGCTCTGCTTTCTGTTGAGTCGGGTGGTATTGGAGCCAGAGGAGATAATAAATCCATCTGTCTGCTCAGGTGGTGGATCCAAAATCTTGACCAGTCTTTCCTGAACCAACACTGCAAAAAGAGGCATTTTGGATGCCAGAAAAGGGGGAAAAAAGGAAGGAAGAGGATACAAGACTATAAAGCCGGCAAATGAGATTTAGAGCTCCATTAATGCTGTTTATGTTTATGTTTGGCTTCAACCGTTCACATGACCAGCGTTAACTCATTATTCTTGCTTCACATAAATATTGTATAATCCTACTTGCAAATAATTTCCATTATAAAACATAAGCATAACATCTGGAGGAGGGTGTTTGTATAATTTAAGTGTGATACCAAGGATAAAATAAAAGGAGTAGAAAAACATTAAATTGATGATTAAAATGTTTACTTGTTTAACTTTGATGCTACACATTTCAAAAATTGTGGGACTAGAGGAAAAGTTATCGCAATTGTGTTACATCTGTTTTCCTTTTAAACACCGTAAGCCTCTGAGGAAAGCAGCAGTAGTTCTTTTCAAGTAAATTATAACAACTTCAATTCTGCCATACACCAAACTTCTCCAATAGAGATCTTTCCACAGGGAGCTGGTCATTTAACAGTATAGTCTTTCCAAAATAACATGAGCTTAACATTTTATTTTCTAATGAAGGTTTATATTGCAAAATTATTTTATAACAATAATAAAAATAACAACAGAGTGTCCTAATGGATTTAAAACGAGGAATTTGGGTCCAATTTCCATTTTTGATTTCTCTGTTAGCGTCTTCGCAACATTAACTTTTCCTGTAGATATCTCAGTTGGTTTTATTTCAGTCCACTAAAAGGAAATTAGCCTTTAAATTAGACTCTAAACTCTAATTTATATTGTGACCCAACAACAAGTTCTCACATGGAGTCACCTTAACTTTGCAGTGAAACAGAGCTGGTAGTTCAGTATTAAATATGTTTATTATATATATACCCTAATTAAACCAGCCAGCCAATGTACTGTATGTAGTAGTTTTAATGCAGTTTAGAGAAAAATACATCAAAGATGTGAATACTGTTAAGACTCAAAAAAAATCTCTCAGCAGTCTCACAAATTATGATTTTTTATTTATTTGTTTATTTTTTTTTTTTTAAATAAATCTTATTACATTTTTTAACTAGCAAACCCAAATAAAAACGTAAAATAATTGATCACCTCCAGGTTGGTTCAGTTTAAGCCACCCAGGCTTCCATGGTCTCATTAGAAAATAAAAGCATCTTAATAAAACATGATCAGTTCATTCAGACAGCAATGGGGAGGAAAAGAAAACGATTCCAAGTCTGAATCAGCTTTTCCTGTTATTCACACACAGCGCTGTATCTCTCTCCATCACTCACCATGAATCAGGTGAAATACAGCAGAAAATGCTTCCGGCTGCAGCCAAATATGAGCACACGCAGATGTTATGCATTTCCGAGCTATTGCCACAAAGCTCCAATTCGTAGAAATAGCAGTGCACAGTTTTATGATTATTATTATTAAATCTGCACATGTCAGACAGCTTAAACTGACAAAAAAAAAGTAGTTTCCATATCTTGTTGAACAATTCTACCCATTCTGTCCTCTAAATAAGAGATTTTTGTCCAGGATTTCAGTAAATCAACAGACTCTGAAATAACTAAATAACTATGCCAAATATAGTCTCTTAAATTGCATTTCCTTTTTAATGCCAAAGTGCCTCGAATTATTAATAACCCATTCCCTAAAGTTATTATGTTATGACATAATATGGTGTGTGCTTTAACATAATAAGCTGATTATGTTACAGCACAATTAAAACAGGTTTTAAATTTGTGGATCTTGGAGACGAGCCAAGATTTAAAACTTTTTGAGAAAAAAATGGAATCACTTTTTTTTTGCTAATACAAATATAGTTTTCACCACAAACAATGTTATAATATTACATTCACTAGATGATAAAATGCGGCCCAGATTTCTAGAAAAGCAGCCTCAAATTGTGTCTTCTCCCCAGCGAATGAGCAAGATAATAAATTACTTATTTTGGCCTCAACTGTCAGGTTTTGTTTGGGGGGGATCCTCTCTGCTGTCCCCTGACAGGATGCTGCCCTGGGCAGTGAGCCACATTGACCATCTCAATAATTGCCACTGGGTGCCCATAACAGCGTCTCCGTATGAAATTTGTGGGGTGACTGTGCGCCATAAACATTGACAGCTCCCCAGCTGCCAAAGCAATAAAACTCTGTTACCTGCTAATATCTTGAAGCCATTTTTGTAGCGATTAATCAGATCGAGAGGGAAGAGACAGCATATGTAGGTCACAGGCACATGAGGGATTCTGCTGGTATTTAACAGCAGGCTAACAACGACAAACAGAACATCAATTTTTAAGAGCGTATTACAAGCTCCCCCGCTGGTTCTGCCTGAATGCCTTCGAACTGACTGCGCCCCACTGATATCAAGGCATTTACTGGGAAAAGAAAAAAAAATAAATTCTCTTAAAGTTTAAAGAAAACTGCTTGGGAGGGAATCCAAAAGACCTGTTTTTTCTATCATGCTTTTTCCCCCCCCTCTAACGACTTATCAGATGCTGGAAATATAAATTAAATAAGCTGTATTTTTGCTGAGGAGAAAAAAATAATGTTGAACTTGTCTTTACAAAATCTCAAACCAAATAACTGCATCTTCTCTATATTGAAGCACAGCTACTCAGATAACAATGCAATATTTGATTTTGAATTAACATATATGGAAACATTACCGAGATTTCTCTCAGCATATGAGGTTTTAAGCAAACAATGCTGCTACGAGCTCAGGTCTTGAATTAATGTTCTCAGATAGATGTATCTGTTCAGCTACATCACCTACTCAGGGGCCGGGGATACTGTTTGCTGTTTGGTTGAGTTAATATTTCCACATATTTTTATAATTGGATTACTGGAATACCCCACTGTTTACCTTTCATCCCTCCACTTGCGCACTTGCTGTGATGTAGACTTAGAGGGGAAAAAAACCTGCTGAGCTGATAATGGAGCTCACTCTGACTGAAACATTACTTTTTTTAGCCATCTGTGTACCCGAATATGGGAACCTTCTCATTGTTAATGAACAACTTACAATTTCCAGCCCTAAACATACAGTTTTAATCATACCAATCAAATATACTGATGGCTTTGTTTTACCTGTATTGAGACAAAATGTGACAAAAAATTAAAAAGGGGACTCTAAACGCATATCCAATCAAGAGAATCGGATAGAGGAATAAAAAATTGATCAGCTGCATTCCTATTTTTACTTAAACCTACAACAAGCTAAATTATTCAGTTTCTGTGAACAACCTGAAGAGGAGTAAAGGTCTTTTGCGTCCAGGGAACTTCGATGAATCAGTCACAGACACCCACCAATAATGTCTGACTCACAGTTGGTGTTTCTATCACCAAGCGGCTCAGTGAGGTTAAGGTCATTCCCTGTGTTAACCAGCTAGGATCCTTCGCACTAAACTCTGTAAACAAAGTCTTCATGAAGCTCATGTGGGACCATCTGAATCATTAAAGGCTTCTTGTTTACTGCAGCCGCATAGTTGGAGCTCCTGTTATAAGTAGAATATTCATTTATCACGAAATCTTTTACACACAGTAATCCCCGAGACGTGTATCGCTTGGCAAAGTTTTACTGGCAGAAACATGGCCGTGCTGGAGTCCTCTGGGTCCTAAACAAGTTTTCAAGCTGACAGAATTGCCCTGTTTTGGTTGAGCTTTATTTTTTTGTTGCTCTTTGCGTGAGTGCAGATCACTTTCGGTTTGTCAAACTCTTTGTCTTGGGTACATGTGGGGATTTTTTTTATATTTTTGAGCCTGAGCCTTGAGCTTGTAGCTGAAGTTTATCACTTTCTTGCCTCCTCACTTAGATTAGTAACACACGGTGGCACCTCATCCAGATAACCTTCCACTGTCACACAGCACTGACATGGAGGTGATGGAGAAAAGAATGTGGAGGTGGGGTTATCATATGTTTGCTGTGTCTATTCAGAGAAGATGCTGAGAACACACTGCCCTCTAGTGAAACATTATTAGAGCATCAACGCACCAAATCCTTTAAAAAAAAAAAAGAAAATCCTGTATGTCCTGGGTCCCATTTTGTTCTGTTTGAAAGAATAACATCGAGCAATTGTTTCAATATCAAGTACGTAGATCTATCTTCATTTTCCTTTTCAGGGTTTTGAGAAGCCCAGTCCACCACAGAAACCTCTGCCTGCTGATCCGTTAGGGCGGAGCTCTCGGCTTGGGTACAGCATCACACCGTCGGGGGTCCACATTCCTGGGACCGGAGCGATCCCAGTACCTATCCCCAAGGTTCCTAGACCGCCGCCCAGCATCCCTTTACCAAACAGGTCTGTTCAACTCAAAATAAAGTCTGTCTGTCGGTGTAATCTCAAGTGTTCATTTCACACTTTGGGCCTTTTATTCCTGTGCATATTTGGAGAGTTAATTGGTGAGTGGTGGTATATGTTCTGATAAACCACCAAATATGAAAAATTAAAGAAAATGTGTAGATATTTTATTAGTTATGCAACGCTTTGTGTTGATTAATTGCAGAAAATTAAAATAAAACACAATCACGTTGACCTAGTTCTGCTTTATTAAACATGGTGACCTTTGATTGTGTTTCAGACCTGTGCCAGCATTGCCCTACAGACCACCAAAGAATCAGGACTGCTGAGCAGTCGACTTTGCAGATGAGTAAAGGAAAAAATCTCACAAAAAAAAGGAGGAAACTACAAAGACCTTCTTGTTTTGCACTAATCTTTGAGATAAGACTGTTGGACATGTTGGACCACAGGAAGAGTTTCAAAGTTTCTGGGGAGAAACGAGGATGACGGTCACACCTTGGTGCTACACCTCTAGAAGGTGCTGTCCTCTCTCAGGTACCAATGAACTATTTATCTATTTAACTATTTAACTCTGACACTATAAGCCTGTGTGCAAATGAAGAAGAGTTTTCCACAAGGAGGATTTGAGCAAAAGGAGAAATCAAGTCATTTTTAATATTTGTTTTACATTATTTTTACTTTTTAAAAATATGTGCTTAAATTGAAGAGTCTTTTTTTTAGCAAATGATTTTAATTGAGTGATGGAACTGTAGACAAAGTCAAACTTGATTACAGATGAAGGGAAACGGGGCACAAGTCAGTTTAACAGCGTTATTTATTTAGTTATTCTTTTTATAGGGTTTTCAATATCAAAACACTTTCTCTGTGTTCTATTTGCCATTGTGCTTGGAAAACAAAAATATAAGCAGTTACTGACAAGAAAATATGATTTCCAAGATGACGCTAGATGGAAAATGATTCTGATTGGCTCACATCAAGGCACCTAAATTCCCTTTCACTGGTTCTGACAAGTGTTGGATGCTCAACATGTTCTACCGATTCAGACGAGACGTCAGAAACCGAGCGCTGACAGATTCCACAGACTGATCGTGTTCCAGCAAATTCCACCATCAACCAATTCATCAGGATTAACGCCAGCGCTTGTATGCTTAACATTCACGCTCACTTCGTCCTCCATCCTGAGAGCCAAGCCAGATGACCTCAGTTCTGTCAGCTCTCCAAGTTCCACACGCTAGGTCAAACAACATGTTTTCCTGTTCCTTTGTTGATGGTTTTTTCCCACTCTTGTTCTTTTACGAGTATTGATTTTTGTATTGCTTTGCTGTTTCTCTCTGTGCATTTACAGACTTAATCATGTGATTTTTAGAGTGCAGTGTTGCACTTATGGGCACTTTTCCAGTCCATCCTAAAGTTCACAGCAACACAATGAAAGTCAGTTACGTCCTGCTTTGTGTTTCTTTACAAAACAATGTGTTGATCTTGTTAAAGTGTGAAACAGTTAGAATGACGGCTCACTGTTGGAACATAAACATTAAACCTGTGTGAATTATGTGGTAAATGTGTTTGTAAGGACTGTTCATCGAGTTTACCGTAAAGTGTAACTATTGTGTCTGTTGCCATTTTCATTTTGTTCTTATCTCTTTCTTTTACAAGCACAGAAATGTAAGAACTGCTCTGCGGCTGAGCCCCATTTATCCTTCTCAGTGAGAACCTGATATTTAACACTTGAGCGTCGCAAATGAACTTTGAGGCCTGACTGTTGATTTCAGAGGTCAAATAAAGTTTTTCTTGTGATAATGAAAAAAAATTGTTTTATTTTATTTTTAACTCATAAACTCTGCTGCAACAAATAACTTGTTTCTGTCCACAGAATTGAGGATCTGTTGAAGTTGCAAACGTTTGATGTTGGTTGATTAATACTGTCACCTGCTGGGTAATGCATGTCATTACAACAACTAAAGCGTAAACTCGAGTCTCTCCACCCTGTCATAATGACACATTTTAAGACTGCCACAGAGAAAATTTACAAAAACATACAAAATTTTAATGCTTGAGTCAGATCACAGGCACTGACATGTATCACAAAGTGACATATTATAACGTTTGAAATCTTGAGTTATTTTTAATTTAATTTAGTTGAAGAAGTGAATTAACAGAATGGTAATACATTTTGTGATCATGGCAATGTTATTAGTGGGATTCCAATTGAGCAATTTGATGCCAGGGTCATTAAACCAGATAATAATGCTTTTGGCAGTGAGAGCAGGACCAAATCTAGCTGGAAAACGAAATCAGCATTTCTATAAATCTCGTTAGCAGGGTGTTATAGATGGCTACACAATGATCACTGACTAAAAAAAACCATCACAATGGACCAGAAGCAATATCTACCTTTATACTCGATTTTGAAATCATTAATAAAATATTTACTTTAATAATTTTTTTTCTTAACCTAAAATGCTTTTGACATTGTCTGTAATTCCGTGGAATAACACGTGAAACGTCTCTCATCCCATGTCCAGGTAACTTATAAAGAACTGACCCCAGTCGCAGGCCACGCCTTCCCCAAACTCTACAACAGGGGTCCCCAACGTCGGTCCTCGAGGGCGCGTGTCCTACATGTTTTAGTTCTCCCCTGGTCGTACCAACAACCTTTTCAGCATGTCAGTGTTCTTCTTAGGCCTCTAATGAGACATCATTTGATCCAGGTGCGTTAAA
>CAEFZX010019047.1:0-13384 GCA_903066825.1 Alfaro cultratus | reverse complement strand
GTGTGTGTGTGTGTGTGTGTGTGTGTGTGTGTGTGTGTGTGTGTGTGTGTGTGTGTGTGTGCATGGTTGTTTGTCCCATCTGTCTGTGTTGCCCTAATGTTCATTTTGTCCTAATGCAGTAACCATAAAAGCCGAATGGTGACATGAAAGAGACATAACGCTTTAAAAAGATTACCCCACCCCACGGCAAAACTCACAACCTCATTTGGAAGTGAATCCTGCATGTGAGAGCAAGTAGAATCCTCATATTTGTCAGATCACTGGGAAGTTTTGCTGAAGTAAATAATTTAGATGAAAATTATAATTGGTGTTAGTAACAGTTGTGTTCTGCATACAACAAAAATAGATTATGCCAGCTGCTAGAGTGTGTGTGTGTATCTTCTGCTGCTGCTACTGCTTTGGTTTGGCATTGTGAAAATTCTGTGCTTTTAATTTTAAGGCAGACTTTTTCTTAACTTCTTCAAACAGTAAGAAGTTCCGTGGTAGATTTTGTAACCAGTAGGAAAATTCAACTGCAGTGGTCACGCTTTTACCATAAAATGAAGCACTAAGATGTTTCAGGCAAAATATTGCAGAAAAAAACAAATTTGCACTAAAATCTTACAATTTGCACAGAAACAGAAAAATAGCATCCTTAAGGAGCGATTTAGATAGGTTTTTCTGCAAAAACAAGTTAATTTGGGGTTTATATATTCCTTAATGTTGCAGCTACTTGGCAGCAAACATAATTTATTTTCTATAATGAATAAATTAAGGCAATAAGAGTGTGTAGAACTTCATAAATGTTACATTTCACATGGAAAAGCACATTTATTTCTGTTTGTGGAACTTAAGCCACTAACTTTCTATGACTACTACAGCTGGCTGAGGCTACTCTTAATATTAGAGAACAAGTTAGATCAATGGGAAGCAATTTTGGAGCAACACACTCCGATATGTCTCATTAAACGTGTTCCTAATAAGGACTTCTGAACCAACTTGAGTTAAGTGTGATAAATGAGAAACTGGAGTCTGACGGTGGGTATGAGACAGGATGTTAGTAATGATGCACAGACAAACATTTAGACCAAATGACATCATATCCAAGGAGGTACATAAGACGCACAAATACCTCTTCCTGCTGCAGCCAGTGCTCTACATTATATTGAAAATGAAGGACTTGTGAGGAAATGTGGTGCTAATAATGTCCCTCTGCTTTCATGTGGCGAGAACCTAGCTTCGCTTGGAAAAGTCATGGGGGGAAATAGAATTTTTTTTGCATGAGAACCCACCCTGGAGCCAAAAAGAGCTAGCCTCAGTGTTAGAAACTTCGCCTTTTTCCAGCAAGGGAAAAAGGCCAGTTGTTCTGGCTGTGATCTCTCTGACATCAGGCAGCGCTGGAGGCCTGTGCCAAGTAGAGCAGAGAAGCAGAATTCCCCCCGCTTACCCTGAGCTCAGTGTAACTTCTAGCCTACATGAAGCATGTCATGAACACAGGCACTAAAGCATGCCAGGAAATAGGAGGGTGGAAAAGGGGGTAAAACAGCGACCAACAAGAACAGCAAACACCTCAAAGGTGTGTTTTTTTGTCAAGTGTCAAAAAGTCAATTGCACAAAATCTAAAGCTTTTCGTGTTTCATTTAAACCAAGCGGGATTGTTGGGCTTTTCTCGCAGTTTCAAGTCATCATAACGGCCTCATTATGATTCTTAACACCTGTGTGGCATCTCGGGGATGGATAATTGGCCGGTGAGATGGTCAAGCGGAATGGTCATTATCAGCGGAGGCACGCAATTACCGCGGCGACTGTCACCTGGAGATTGATGTGGTTAAGCCCAAGCATGCCCTGTGAAATCAATAAAATGTCATCTCTGAGCAGTGTCTGTGTGATGGATTACCCCGCAGGTTCTCAATTGCAGAGACGGGATGATGAATACGACCCTGACAATGGCTAAGATAATTGGAATAAGGAAGCAAATGCGACGCTAATCTTTGATTAAGTGTGAAAATAATGCCTTAGCGACTCTATATATATATATATATATATATATATATATATTTGTGTTGTATTTACTTAATGTGGAGCTACAATAATTTCCTCACATATGATCACTAGAGCGAGAAATAGAGAACGACCCAAGAGGAATTGCAGAACATATTCTGTCATCTAATGTGGAGTGGTTGTTACAAGCAGTTTGAAAGGTTAACATTTATGCTTTCTGTGAACTGAGTCCTTACAGGAAAACGGCTGAGCAGAAAAGTTTCAAGAAGAAAGTGAGATATTATAAGCGTCTGAGTATATAGTTAAGCCTAAAATCGTTCGTATCCACGCCAAATTACGGTGTAGAGATACCTCTAATTTTGCCAATATGTTTCTACTCAGCTGAAGGAATAATAGCATTCTGAAGTGACATCACCAGAGTCTTAATTTCCCCTTAAAAGTTGAATCATATGGGTCATTCCCTTAGATGCAAAAATGTGTTTTCCTTTTGTCTGTGCCTCCCCACATTACACTCCTGCATGTCTATTTCAACTTTCAAGATTAAAAAACATTTTAAAAAACAAGTGTTTTACTTATTCACTTGTTCACTCTTTTCTTTCCACCCTTACAGTCAAGTTAAAGATGTTGAGTCGCTTTTAACACATAATGTTGTCTTCCCTCTCTTGTTTCTTCCTCTGTTTTCACTTGACATGCGATGTCGAGTCACATCTGGCTCTCATTTTGTTCTCCTTACTCTCCCAGAACATGTCACTCAAAAGCATAAAATGCACACACTCAACGGTATCCATGACAGCAGTCAAACTCAATATTGCAGTCACGTGCTCTCTAATTAGTCACAAGCAGTCTTATTTCTATTTGAACAACATAAATAGTCATTTTATTGCTCATGATATCACTGATCGCTGAGGGCCAGGGGGGAAACTAATCTCATGTGAATAATTAAATGCAGCTGATTTGCTCTGTGCAAACTCTAACACTAACTATTTTTCTATTTTAGGTCAAACTGTCTGTGGTGCATTTCTGGTTCTCATGATCACAATCAACTAAATGATATACATCAAAGTTTATTAGAAATAAAATTTTAAAAAATGGCAAATTTTAGCCACTTTTCAAAAATTTAGTTTAGCAACTGTCTAGTTGTTACGTGAAACTAACCAAACACCTTTACTGATGTGGATCACGAGACAGACGATCCTTCATCCTTCTGTCTTGTCCTATCTGCCTCCAGGGCTTCTGTTCCTCTAAGGCAGAGAGCGTGTCTCTGTTCTGGCTGTTCTTATCCCTCAGGGGGATTCTCTGGTTGTGTGCGGGGGTGTGGGAGAGTCGGAGAGGGAAAGTGCGTCTCTTGTTGTGTGGAACTGCGCCTGCATGAGTTTGGCTGCTTCATATGATTTATGAGCGTCTGTGTGGGAGCGTGTGTGTACACATGCAGCCATAGCCATAGACTGTGTTTGGGTTTCACATAGAGAGAGTTCAAGGCTCGTGGATCATGCAATACATTCTGTACTTTCAACACTATCAGTAAGCTGCAATACACCCCTCGTTTGATTTCATGAAGTCAGCGCATCCTGCGCTGGAAAATCAGGAATCAGTTACGAAACTTGTTTCTCAAATGTTTCTCAGACATATCGAGAAAATACCATGAATAGGCCAGAACAGCCAACGTTTTTAAGGACAGCAACTTTGAAAAGTGTGGTCTGTAGGTAATACAAAGAGACAAAGAAACCGCAGCTGGACTTGCTTTGTAAATCTTTTATAAGCAGGTTTACTTACAAGGTTATCCTTTTGTAGCAAACCTTTAACCTCATCAACAAGATCAAAATTCAAAAAGTGGATAGGTTTAAGAAAAAAAGAACAACTAACTTCATACAAACTATAACTTGTATTCAAAACTGAACTGTAAATATGCTAAAGTAATTGACATATAAAAAAGACCCCCGAAAAGTTTTCCCATTTTGTGAAATTACAGCTTTGGTATGAAATAGCTCAGGCTTAGATTAAATAAGGAGTGCCAGAACCAGAGAATCTCAGTTAAATCACTGCCATTCTAAGATAAATTCAGGCTTTAATCTAAACCATTCCAGTGCAGCTAAAGTTGGCCGTTTAGGTTAAACCTTCAACTCAGGATTTCTTAGCCTGTAACAGCTTTTCTTCAAGTCTTACTTCATATTTAACTGTATTCATCTTTCCATAAACTTCAACCAGCTTCCCTTTTCCTGCTGATGAAAATCTTCCCAGAAGAATAATGCTGCCATTACCATGTTTGATTATGGAGCCAACGCGTTTATTTTCCGCCATACGTACCGTTTTGCACAGGAGTCAAAAAGGTTCAGGTTTGGCCTCATTTGACCACAGAACCGACTGCTGCATCATCTTTTTAGTTCGGGAGAAACTTCAAACTGGAACTTTTATAAAATTTTTTCATCAACTCTTTAAGGCCATATTTGTGTTTGTGTTCACTTATGTTCTCTGAGGCCTTTTCAAAACACCCTGATTTATACTGAGATTTAACTATAACAAATGTGCTACTTTTTAATTATACAAACTTTGATGGCAATTGTTTGCACAGGTTTTTATTTACGGGTATCAGAGTAAAGGGGGCTAAATCTTAATGCAACTCGTAGGAATACTTTCACAAGGCACGATAATAAAAGCCTATAGATAGAAAGTGATTTATTTAATATTCTACTTGGCTTAGACTAATACACAGCCATAAGATTTATGTGCCGCTTGAAAACACACTTCTTTGTGTTTTTCCAATAATTACTTTCTTTGTGTGTTGGATCATTGTGCCACAGGAGAGTACTTTAGAGAAAGCACAACAGAAAGGTGAGAGTAAAGTCATTCTTCGGGGCAGTCAGGTTATTAAAACAACTTCCAGGAAACCCATTAATTAAAACGGTTAGCAAAAGAACTGCCCCAAAGCAGCAGAGGTCAAGCATGAGCTGGATATTCACGGCAGGCTTGTGCTTTAACTAATAAGCAACAACGGAACTTCAGTTAAACCAATAATTCTTTTCATGACACAAAAAACCCCACTACAAACATCTAAGCATGTTTGTACTTGTACACTCTTGCCCCATTTGCATTCCTTCGGTGAAATTAATAAATAAAGCTCTTTTATCCGCTCATATAATGATGGCATTGAAAGAAGGAAGAAAAACAACTGAGATATTAATTTTCACTAGAAAGTGTAGAAGGTCAGAATCTGAACATCTTTGCAAACATCTCTCCCTTCGGGTGAGTCAGATAAAATGTGTAATCACTGTATTATGTTCCACAAAGGATTCAAATTTTCCTTTCAAATAGTTTATCAATATATCATACATATAATTGTAATAGTATGTAAAATGATGCCGTTTACAATGAATCAAAATAGTTTTAGGCATGCTTACATTGAGCTTACATCAGCTGCATTATTTCCATAAAATATTAGTGTTTTATTTATTTCTATGAACAGTCAGTTTCCCAAAAGGTTTTGATTGTACAATACATTTTTTAAAAACAAGAATTTCGGGGGAAAAAAGGTAACTTTGTGTGAATTTACTCTATATGTGTTCAATATAATAAACACAGACTGAAAAACATTTATACTAGAATATTTCAAGGGCTTCTTTGCAAGTCGAACCCTACCATATACAGTAGTGTGAAAAAGTGTTTCACACTACTTAGCAATTCATATGACACCCTTTGCAATCTGATGAAAGCAACTTGTTGAAGTTTAAACCAAGCATCATAATGGGGGAAGAAAGAGTATCTGGCATGGTTGTTGGTGCATATGTTGGTGTTACAACCAACATATGAATCCACAACAGGTCAATCATTGAACCACATGGGCTGCAGTAGCAGGAAGCGACACTATGGCCGCTCTTGTTTTGTTAGCTGACTGTTCTTGCACAGCTTCATCAAAGTTGGACAAACAATTAGAACAACCAATACCAGTCCAGTGAGTCTCAATTTCAGCTACAGCAATCGAGTTTCAAAGGATGGAATTTGGCTTTATTGAACATAAGCAGATCACTGTACTCCAGTGATCTCCACAGTGATCAATTCTCAGTCCAACAGAGCCTTTTTAGAATGTGACAGAATGTCAGGTTTGCATCCATGATGCTCTAAAATAATAAAAAAAGACATTCAATCAACTTATCTGGTGGTGGCTATTTTACTCCATCTGTAAAATAGACGATTGCATTTTGGAGCACTTTGTCCTCCTAAATGTATGTGAATTTACAATGTACTTGTGACCCCTTCACTAAAGAACTGTTCATGATTTAAAAACATAAAACAGTGTCAGGGAGTCGGGCTTTGATTCCTCTGGGTCCCAGTACCCCACAGCACTCAACAGCCTCTTTATCAAACCCCAGCAGCTCTTGTTGTTGTTGGCAGCTTACTCCTATCATCACAGCAGAAAGGATTATGGGATAGCGAGTGAGTAGGTTTACTACTGAGAAAGACTGAGGGAGACCCTTCTATGTCCCACAACCCAACTGGGAGTACATAGACTCTATGACAAGATGACATATGCTGAGAGGGAAATGTGAAGGCTTATGAACAGGAAAATAGGAAACTGCTTTCAGATTTTGTCAGACAAAGCAGAAAACCTTCCCTTGGTTTTTCTTATGTTCTGCTAGTAAGTCACATCAATGTGGTACCCTCAGCCCTTGTTGGGAATGAGATGGGAAACCAAAAGCGTCTGTTTTGTGCATGCCATGTCGATAGAAGGTTTGCATTTTTTTCCCTTTTATCACTAAGCTCAACATAGTGATGAAAGAGGTGTTTGAACTCTAACTCCTACACAGGTTTCCCACTATCGCAATTTGAAGTTTTAAATGAGTCACTAGCGCAGGGAGAAAGACGGCAATAAAATCGACCAAAAGTTTAGAGCAAGAAGAAGTCTTGTCTGCGTTTTTCCATCACCATTTAACTGAAGTTAAGGCAGTTATTTCGGTCCAATAGCTTTTTCAGACAAGAACATTGCTCTCCAAGAAGATAAATACAGTGTCTTTGAAAAATATTAATCTCTAAACTTTTTCACATTTTACCACACAGATGTCAATATAATTTCTTAGGACAGACCAACACAAATTAGGGCATAATTGTCAAGTATTACTAATTTATGGTTTTTAAAAGAGTAAAAAGAGCAAAATCTAAAAAAGCTGCCAATTGGCCATGTCGGAGATCCATAGCTGAGGTGGGAGAATCTGACAGGACAACTATTAGTTTTACACCCCACAAGTCTGACCTTTATGGAATAGTGGCGGGAAGAAAGCTTTGTTGAAAGAAAGATTTATGATCGGTGTGAAACTTTTCATAAGCCATAGGGGAACACAAAAAACGGGAAAAACCTGTTCTGTTAGATGAGGCTAAAACTAGTCTTTTTGTCCTTCGCATCCATGTCTGAAGGAAAACCAACACTCTCACCACCCTGAATGCACCATCTCTCCTGTGAAACATGGAGGTGGCCTCATCATGATGTGAAAATGCCTCTCTTCACGAGGGACATAAATAATGGGAAGACGGACCGTCACCTTCCAGCAGGATGATCAACCTAAACATAAAACTACAATGGCGATAAGATGCATAGTCATGTGCAGTCAAAGTACAGACCCAAATTCAGTAGAGAATATGTGGCAAGCTTTAAAAATGAATGCCTACTGACCCCCTCCCTCCAATTTGAATAGGGTTGAGCTGTTCTGCCTGGAAGAATGGGCAAAACTGTTTTTTTCTTGAGATGTGTAGGCCCTGAAAGACTTGTAGCTATGATTACATTGTAAAGTGGTCTGTTGACTATTTGGGATGTGTCATGAATCGGTGCGGTGTAGGTGGTGAGGGAGAACACCAGCAGAACCAGGTAGAGGTGAATAATGATGTTTAATAATGAAAAACAAATCCAAAGTAGTCCAATAACCAAGGGGGCACTGCAGAGCATAAACCAGGGCTCATCACAGGTAGCAACAAGGCACATGAATGGACATATGACAACTGACAAACAACGACAACACATGACAAGGACCTGACGGAGAACAACAGACACAGGTGGGACTAAATACACAAGGAGGCAATCAAGGGAACGAGACACACCTGGGAGTAATCAAGGGGAGACAGGACAACACGGAGAGCACAGAGACACAGAAACTCAAAATAAATACACAGAAAAACATGGATCCTGACAGGATGATTGCAAATGCATCCCAAAATGTTCACATTTCTATTAGCAAAAAAGGTTCAGAACTGTGTGTTCGCTTGTGTTGGTCCATGACAACATATTCCAATGAAATATATTGACATTTATGGTTGGAATGTAGCAAAATGTGAAAAAAAAAATTAAGCAATGCAAACAGTGAATTATAGTCAAACAGAAGGAGTAGACATCTCTCCCATCAGCTGGCGGAGACAAAATCCAGTCAGACCACATCTAATTGACCATCTGATGACCGCACGACTTCTTGACTCAGACTGTGACCCCAAATCCGGATAACACGGGTCACAAAAGGGTCAGTGGACTGTGAGAGTGGGAGAATGGGATGGAGGACGCGCCAAGCGAGCATTCACTCCCAGCTGACACTTACTCAGACTGTAACTCCAGTAAATCTATTAGTCTGACTGTCAAAGGGAGGATGGAAGCCAGGATGGAGAGTTTGGACTGATTACCAACGTGGTCAGCAAGAAAAAGAGGTCGAAAACCTCGACTGCTTTTTGTTTATCCCCTTTGGCAATCCGGAGCCTTACAAAAACAGACATCACTTGAATTTATGGATAGCATTTGCTCAGATAAGTGAATGAGAACAACTTGAAGAAATAGAAGAGAGGAGAAAGAAAAATAGAGAGGCAAAAGCATAGTACTAAAACAATTTTTTTGTGCAACAAAGCCATCCATAATTTTTAATGAGGACACGTTTGCATATTGCAGATCACACCATTATAGACTTTTATAGTTATTTCTGGCAGTTCATATTCACATGACAGATTATACTTTACACCTCTGCTTTTTTCTGAAGTGTGAAAACAAAGCAATATTCCTTCAGGGCATACAAATCAAATAACTAAAGTTAGTGTGTGTCTTCATGCTCTACTTTCATAGCTCTATCAGATAAGCCCCAGGAGACAGTTATTTTATGTTGCTAGTCATTTCCCTCATGTCTTAGCACAACAATTTTGGCATTATTACAGGTTTTCTGTCAAGATGCAAGTCTACATGTTTGAATACTGGTAACATATATGGACACTCTGCTCTGACACATTGTGCTTGGTTATTTTTTCTTTTATTTGCAACCATAGCTGCCGACATATCAGCTGTAAAAATAAGGCCGAGTGACATAGAGCTGCAAGTTTCAATAAACTTTGCAGGCTTTTCCATTTTCACATGTGTTTAAATATGTTGGGGTAAATAGATCAAGCTGTTAAGAAAAATAGTTTTCTGATACATAAAATAAAAAATTTACTTTGCCACCATGCAGCAGTTGATACAAGGTCAGCTTAAGTTACATACTTTATATTCAAAAAAAGAGACATCTTTATGTGCAGGAGCCTTGATAGACACAGCTCTTTGGGGATGTAGTAAGCCATGGCTTGAGAGACCACTGCTTCCCTTAGATTTCTATTAAAATCTGCTGGCAGGGGGGCTAAGGAAAAGATCTACTGGCTGGAGCTCAGAGACTCCTGTGACCTGATGAAAAGAAAAACGATTAGAGAGGAGAGTAAAAGAAACATTGTACTACACAAAATGCCTCTTTAACCAAGCCTTGGAGTTGAAAAGTCAGTAACAATATTTTTTTAGTCTGTTAAAAATGTTTTTTTCTCTTCTGGACTTTACTCATATCTCTACATCATATTGTTAAATACAAGAACTTCTTTCACTCTCAAAAGTCATTTTTTCTTTTAAATTATGATTAAGATGATCTGTGTTCTCAGTTTAAAAAAAAAACTTAAAACATGGCTTGAACAAGTTTAAGTCGAGTGTCTTGAACAATGTTCATTTTTTTTAAAATGATGAGTCAAGAGTCGTCAATGTATTTTTAGAGAAGACCTTACGTGGCCCATGCTCTCTCTCTCTCTCTCTGTGCTGTTGATAGTGATAATTTTCAGAGTTACCAGTGGTCAACTAGTCAACTATCAGGGACTCTGAAACTGCCATCAGTTGGACATGGAATTTAGAAAGTAAATAAACTATAAGTAGTGCTATGTTGTCAAAGGTTTGACTAAAGCATGTAATTTTACAGTCCTGATTCGGTAGCCATTTTCAGGTTTGAACCTGGAAAAGGTCAAGATCTGTTTGTCCTGTCTGTCTCTGTGTTGCCCTGCGACAGACTGGCGACCTGTCCAGGGTGACCCCCGCCTCTCACCCGAAACGTTCACTAGAGATGGGCACCACCCCTCCTGACCCCACTAGGGCCCAGGGTGTACAGAAAATGGATGGATGGGTTAAATACTTTTTTATGGAAATTTATTAATTTTGCATCTCAACATTTTAGCATCCAAAAACCTTTAAGACAGGAAAAAGAAAACTACTCAAAGTGTCCTAAGGGAAATAGCAAAGATAAAGCTACTTATGTAGCCTTAACTGATGTTGCTCTGGGGACGCATATTTACAGGTGTGTACATGAGAACCACAACACATAATAACACGCAAATGACTCCATATGTCTCTTAATGCTTTCCCCCTTAAAGAGAGAGGCAAACTATTGTAAAACCTTTCCAGCGTGACTACCAAATTAATTAGGAAGATGGAGTCCAACTTCTTAATTACAGCTCTAAGCCTGGAAATAATTGGTGCCTCTGAGAAGGTAATTCAAAAGAGGGAAGCTCCATCAAAAAGTCCCCTTTTGAAGGAAGCAGTTAAAAGGTGCTGGCTATGAATGAAATGAGCCCATTTCCAAGGCCCGTCTTTGAAAATAATGAATCATAGTATACCATGGCCTTGCAGCCACAAGCAGGAGAAGAGACGGTACAAAGGAGAGGGTTAAGTTTCAGTTCATTTCTCCTTCAGGTTTGGTACTTGTGAATAAATTTTACAACATTTTATATGTTTATCTATTCTAGATGGCAGAAAGTATAAAAATGGTCAACAAAACTGGTCCGATAAAGGGGTTTTCCCCAATGGATGCTGTAATTTTTAGTGTTTGCGTTCCAAAAGGCAATCTTGAGATTAAAATCAAAGTGGTTAAGCATCAAAAACTGAAGTCCCCTGAATATAGTCACTTATGACAGACTCAGAAAAAAACAAGTCAAGACTTTTACACTCTGACAGATAAACAATATTTGACTGCATCTTTATTTCATTTCATTAGAGACAACAAAAGATCACTTTAAACCTGAAAAGATTAATTATATTATTTTGGACTCAGTTGTATCCTGTCAATGTAAATTTACAGTAATTCTACTCTATGCTCCCTTTAATATAAGATGTAGAGAACATAATTATCAGATTTTAATTTGATGTCCTGATCACAGGAGCTTCAATCTCCTGAATGTGTGCTAAGCTAGTTGGTAACTATACCTTTTTGTGCCCTGGCACAAAGGCTGGTAATTAGTTTTAAGTCATTGCAAGTAGTGAGGAACAAGTGAAACTTTGATAAGAAAATGTTCTATCTGTAAAGCTTGATTAGATGCAGTTCTTGCCTCACTCATGGATTAATGGAAAGAGAAAAGTTGTTTACAGTTTATTAAACAGACTCTGTGTGGCTTAACTGTCAAGAACAAGAAGAAAAACACAGTCAGAGTTATATTTTAGCCACAGAAGGTTGTTTTTTGTGTTTGTTTAGCTCCCCAAGACAGGCTGCTTCCCATCTGTGCGTGTACGTCAAATCAACAAATCAAATCAAAAATAATCAGCAGTTCAGTCTGCCATATGTAGTCTAATAAACAGCTAGTGTCTTGATAAAGCATTTTTAACCCTTGAACTTTTCCACATTTTGTCATGTCACAACCACAAACTGCAATCTATATGTGTTACAGCAACACAAAGTAGCCTGCATTTATAAAGCGTGATGAAAATACCTGGGTGTTTTTTAAATAATAAATAAATACTGATTCAGTATTTTGTAGAAGAATCTTTTCCTTTCAGTTTTTTTTGTCTCTGCCAGGTTCTTTTCAAGAATCCCCAGGCTAAGTCAGATAGGATTGAGAGGATTTTTGAACAGCAATTTTAACAGATTCAGAATTTGATTGAGGTCCTTACCTTGACTATGCCATTCAATCACAAGCTGCTTTCAAATAAACTGTTTATAACTGATTATTAGCCTTGCCCTTCCGAAGAGCAAACATCAGCCACAGGTATGATGATCTCTATCAGTATTTCCCTGTACTTAGTTACATCACACTTCCAACTCTGCTGAAGAAAATCATCCACCCAGTTTAATGTATCCTCGTGTTTCACTGTGGGGAATGTGTGTTTGGATTCAGTGTTAGCGTTTAATACAATATTAATATTAATAGTCCTGCATCCCCCTGAGACACTTTTGGCCAGTTTTTTGGAGTCAATTAAAGCTCCATCTTGCCTAAACAACAGAAGATGCCTCATAATTATGCACTATTGTGATAAAAAGGTGGTGACCTCTTTAGGCAACACCCTCCTTCTTTGCAAATACACATCACCTGTTGTGCTTAAATTCCAGTTTATCCAGGTTGGGGTTAAAAAATTTGCCTAAAGATTATGATGCAGTCATAATTCTCACTCGCCTAATAATTGTGCACACAGTGTTGATCAAAAGCAGGTGGAATTGAGTTACTTGTTATAGATAAAGATGCAGCCAGACATCACACTTGTGAGACGTTTTCTTTCCAAGTCATCTCTCGATGGAAAACAGCACATTTAAATATTGGCATAAAGACATCTGGGTGTGTTCCTTTTGTGTTGTTTTGTTTGCCTCACTGCACAATAGACTGCACAAGATAGATAGCACTCCCCTAAGCTCCTTCAGGCTAAACATGATCAGCAGGAATACCCCCAAAGTGCAAGCAACCAGAAACATTCTTCATCCAGCTGATGAGCCAAGGGCCTCTTTCGCAGTGATCCTGTAGTCCATTACAAATTTGAGCTACAGATGGAGTGCATGCTGCATGTTTAGCTTGGGACCCATCTTGCATGCCTGGAGGGTGGACAAAACATTCAGAACTACAAAGCAGCAAAGTTGTTTTTAAGGTATCTTAAATGGTCAAAGATCCAGGCACTCTTTACTTGATCATATAAAAGCTCGACAGCATACAGGTAAAAGCCAGTAAATTAGAATATTTTGAAAAACTTGATTTATTTCAGTAATTGCATTCAAAAGGTGTAACTTGTACATTATATTTAGTCATTGCACACAGACTGATGCATTCAAATGTTTATTTCATTTAATTTTGATGATTTGAAGTGGCAACAAATGATAATCCAAAATTCCGTGTGTCACAAAATTAGAATATT
>CAEFZX010019046.1:0-84393 GCA_903066825.1 Alfaro cultratus | reverse complement strand
TCTTTTTTTTATATTTTTTGTTTTTTTTTTAAATATATATAATATATATATTTTTTATATATATATATATATTTATATATATATATATATATATATATGTGAAACTTAGTACAGAGGCACGTTAAAGGAGTTTTGCGCCTTCTTTAGTTTTATATTAAGAGTAAAGTTTATGTGAGATGTAAAATATTATTCTATTGAAACAATGGACATTGTAAAAAGCTAAGATGCTTAAATGTTAAAATATATTTTATTTGTGCTGATTTAAAGTGGTAAAAGCTATTAAAATAGTTAAAAGCCATATTATATATTTTTATTTTTGATAAATACAAAAGGTCTCAGAAAAGGGGACTATGGTATTGGACCTAAAGCACTAACTACAAAATTAATATGGTTTACAGAAGTAAAAGCTATTTGTGAATTAATTTTGTCATTTGATGGAATTCATAAGGATAAATGGAGCATGTTAAAAGAATAATTGTTTGGTTTAATAGAATATTACAGATTTTTCTGATGTAATAAAGCTAATGGTTCTCTATTGAAGTATGTGATACCTGAAGTATGCAATACCTTAAGTATGTTTTATATGAAGTGTGTTCATAACACAGAAGAAGAATAAATGTTCCAGTTGAATGTGAAGGAAGCTCAACATATGTGTCTCGTCTTTCTCATACCACAGCATCACATGTTGAGGGAAGATCAGTCTCTACATTACCCTCAGCCATCCAAGGTTGCAGGGTAACACATAAGCTCATGGCTTCAAGATTTAACATAACTGAAAAGGAACAAATGTGTAAATAATAGTTTGTCTTTAAATGTATTTTTTTTTTTTGTTTAAAACCATAGCTCAGAGAAAAACCTGAAACCTAGAAGCACAGTGCCTGGTTTATTTTTTTTCCACTGTGGACAAGCTTTCTGTGGGTAGCAAACCATGAGAACAACAATATTTGCAAGCAGCCCATAAATATTTATGTTCTTCTTTGCAACAAGTGACTCTTAACCATCAAACCTTCCCACATATTTTTACATTGTAATCACAACTTGACAGGTAAAGCAGGGCAGAATTATAAAGTGAAACAAAAATGATACACAAAAGTTTTAGAAATAAAATTCAGACAAGTGTTATGTATTTGCTTTTATTCTAGATAATTCTTAACAGGAATAAGAATTAGGTGTTTCAGAGCATTTTCATTCATGCTCTGAAATCACCATACCCAAGGTAAAATATGGTGGTGGCATTATTGTGATATTGGAAGTTAAATGCTCACAATTCTGGGTGAAAACCTGTTGAGATTGAAGTTCACCTTGAAGATGAACTTGTCTAAATTCAGAGCCATAAAATGATATAGTTCAGATAAAAACCTATGCATTTGTCAAAGCCCAGACCTAAATCCACCTCAGAATTTTGTCACAGTTGTTCAGTGCTTTGTGTTGGTCTGTTACAAAATATGTCAAACAAATTAAAATTTGCAGTTGCAATGTGTCAAAATGTGAAAAAGTTAACGTTTTAACGTTTTGTAATAAATCGACAAATTTTCTAGATTAATTCTTACGATTGCTTTAGTCCTTAGTAAATAAAGATGATGTGAGACTCATGTCCATTGTTCTAAAGCACCAACACCTACTTTAACTCATTTTTTTCTATATCTTCATTAACTGGCTTTCTTATAATGAATTATACTAAACATGAAGGCAGAACCAATCAACATCTGTCACTAAGCTAGTTAATTAAACCTCAGCTAATAATATACTGTATTAGACATGCAAGCGCAAAGCAGCAGATGCTCTTATTAAATATGGCAAAAGGAGCTTATGTCTGGAGGACCTGCATCGATCAGCAAGTAAAATAACACTAGCAAAGCAAAAATATTCATGAGAGATATACTTCTGTGTCTACTTCATGTGTTAGACTGGCAGTTGCCATCACTCCCATTCATTTATATTGCTAGATTACGCAGATGCTTATTTCCATTAGCAGAATCTTTGAAGGATGTGGAGCCTATTATCTCTGAACCTGAACACGGAAGTAAAGGTCAGGAGCTGGAGACATTAATTCACTTACAAAGCTCAGCAAGGGAAATGACAGTCCTTTGAGGAGAACATTGTTGTCCCTTCACATGACCTCCCCACCCCGTCTGACAAAACCTCAGACAACACCTGAATATTTGTCTAACAGAATTCATACTCATGTTGTCTGTGCTTGTCATTCATTCATAATTCTCAGTTAGTTTCCTTTCGTCAAATCTCTCCCACCTGTCCATAATAAGAGGCCTTGCTCAAAGGCTAACGAAATGTGACAGTTGTCAAATCCATGCAGCATGTCTCATTGCGCGTTTTTCTTAGAAAACACATCGGACTGCTCACAGCTATCTCAGCAAACAGAAGCAAATCTTTCTTTGCAGTGTTGCGCTCAGCAGACAGGAGCAGAGATTTCCCACCACTCAGACAATTGGGTTACAGATGGACGTCATGTAAAGTTATATTCAAAAGAGAAAACTCACCAAGTCGAGTAGAGTTTGTCTAATAATATAAATTTTGACAGGGTAGGTGAATACAACATGAGTTTTTGATTTTCAAAGTGGTTTATTTTCAAATCATTAAAAATTTCCATAGATCCATTATGGATATTAATATATTGTTTGTTATACAAGTTTTTTTTTCTCAAGCTGTTCTGTTTTGAGTCTGGAATTCTTGTATAGCACAAGACTTCAATTCATTTTAAAAATGACTGGCTGCACATTTTTGATTTTATTGTGGATTTAATCTATGAAGCAAAGGGCCAAGTTTCTACATACAGGGTCATTCTTGAAGGATATTGGCAGAGTTCATATTTTGCTTTCCTGATACAGACTGTTTTTAAATCTCGTCAACAAGAGAGTGTTCAAAGTGCAGAGTTGCTCAAACTTTATAAGACGTTTGACCAACTCTGTTGTTTTGTAGATTTTTCTATTGTTTATTTAGAATGGAATAAATCATTTTGGACAAGTCCTGTATTCTTTCTTGAAAATATTTTTTAGATCAATTGTCAGTAATAAGAATTTCATGGCTTCTGTTCATATTTGATTAGAAATTAAATAAGCATGAAATCTTAATGATCATGATGATGAGGATTATTATTTTTAAATAATTGTTTCGTCGCACAAAAAAAATGATGCTCAAAAACAAAATGCAGACATTCCTAAAGATCAAGTTTTTTTAAATTTAACTTTTGATAGTTTTTAAATCAGATAATTGCCCGATAAGCTGCCCTTTAATGGATGAGTTAATCACCTTGCCTCTCTCTTATGGCAGCTCCTCTGTCTTTTGGTCCTCTCTCTGTCTCCATGGGTCTTGTTGCTATGTACATTGCTATCTACAGTCCCGTCATTCCTCAGTAAGCACATTAACTCATTTATAGGTATTAGCATAGCCCCTTGTGTGTCCCTTTCAGTCTGGAGCATTTGGTCATGTGCAGAACCCCCCCCCCCACAAAATGCATTTGTTATGCTGGGTGTGGGAACAGCTCTAATGCTGTGGTTTTCAGGAAAAAGGGAGTGTGTCTGTAACACCTGTGAGAGATTTGCATTTCCAGAGCCAGGTTGCAGAGTCTGGTGGCACTGAAACCTGCTCTGAGTGCCGCTGATGTGTTTTGACACGGCTGTCATCTAAATGCAGGCTGAAAGCAAGCGGAGGGACATTAAAAAGATTGACACACACTCAGAGAGAAGCTGAAAGAGTTACGGAAGAGTGAATTATAGGACATAAAGAACAAATGCAGAAACTCAAAGATGTAGATAATCAGTTTGTATGATTATAATTGACAAATTTCTGTATTCTGCAACTTAATGTTTGTTTCAACTCTTTGTGGCTGAGAAATCCAGCTGCTGACACAGTTTGTTGTTACATTTTGAGCTTGATATGAACAATTTTCTAAATGTCATGTACACTTTTACGGGCTTTCATCCATCATCAGCTGCAGAAATAGCCTGTAACATGGACAGGTTGTCAAACAGTCCGAGCAGTCTCTGTTCAGCCTGTCACCTCATTAGATTGTTTGTTTGTATATGTGTGCGTTTTCTACGTATGCGCTCCTTCTGCTGAGATTACTTGGACGACCGAATCCAATATATGCACTGCTTCAGGGCCGACTGATGTTTTTACTTGGCTGTCCAATGGTATTATTCCTAAAAGATGCACACATTACGTAAAGCTTGGAAGAAATGGAGAGGGAAGATGTAGTAGATGCATAGATGGATCTCTAATTAAAAAATATTAATGTAGACTGATTACATGCTGTCTTATAGATGTCAAACATTTTATTTCTGCTCATTTTGATAAATATAGATTACAGCAAAACCAAAAATACAGTTTTCCAAGAAGTGAGATTACATAAACCTAATAAAAAAATAATTTAAATTCAGAAATCTTGTGTTGTATCAAACACTATCATGGGGATGACTGCTGAATTGACAGCTGTCCAGCAGCCAGTCACTGACACTGTAGATGGATGAGTTTTTTTTCTTCTTCTGTCATTTTTGTTCAAATTTCCTTTTCCCACAACAATGAGAGGAGAAAAAGTTGCTAAACATTTCAGGATTTAGAAACCTTATGACACACTCTGTGCATCAGTCATGCTTTTCAAGAATAGCCTGACTTGACAGACAGTCACAGAGCTATTTTTAGAGGATACAATTTAAAACCAAGATATGGTACCCCGAATACTCCTTTGTCAGTCTACGACAAAGCAACCCCCTTTCTGTGGCCGCTTGTTTTGTTAATATTGAATGTACATTGCTTGATGAAAGGAGGAAGCAATAGAGCACTGCTTTTTCTTTTTGCACTTAGGTCACACCAGCAGGGACCTGCTCAACCTTTACCAAGATCTTTTGTTGCAAAAACCCAACCTGTTAACTGTTCTGGCTCCATTTTTATGGGAGGATAATGTTTTGTGCTATTATCAATCTAATATATTGGTGAAGTTGTGACAGTGGAGCTCTTGTCTGCTATCAAAGATACGTGACGGGCTATGGCTCTCACTGGAAAATCCCATGGATTCATACACATTGATTTTAATTCTGTCTCATATGTGAAGTCTGTCGGTGTTAATGTGAGGGATGGAAGCATGCAGCTGTGAGCAACTTTGTTTCACAGACACTGAGCTGGACAACAAAGCAGTTATTGTAAACAATGAGAGATTTCTATTTCCTATCTCTTGTTCATTATCAGGTATTTACTAATTTTAAACTCTGCTCCCTACCTTCAGTACACGAGAAAGCTTATTAAACTTATTAAAGAAATATTTGGGCTTTCATAATATTTTGTTTTCGAATCAGTCTGACTTTCAGAGATGTCTGTGCCTGTGTCCTCCCATTTTAAAGGCTTTTATGGAATCCTTGGATGCTTAAAACTAACGGACTAAACTGTCTGTGGCGTTTTTATAACACATTATACCAGATCGAGTGGTCTTATGCCACAGAGTCAGTCAGTCGGACTGAATAATTCGATGCTTTTTAAATTATCCTTCCTGTAATAAGCAGTGGGTTCATCTCAGTGATCTTTACTCAAGTTACTTAAATGTCCTAAAAAGTGCCCCTCAAGAGTTTGTATTTGGACTAATGCTTTCTACAGTTTAAATTACTGAAAGCAGGTTAGATATATCTCTCTATCTCTGCATTGATGATAGTCATTCAGTGTCATGCAATCACAATATGGTGTTTTTGGTGTTATGTGACATGTGCCACCCCCTCCTCTCAAACAGGTAATAACCATAAGCCTCTTTCACAAAGCATTTCTGTCATAAAACTGCAGAGACGAGATACCTCTGTGCTCCTTCTAGCCTCCCACTGGTTATTCATAACCCACAAATGGGAACAGTGATCTCTTGCACAGCTGTAAGCTAACAAAAATATAGCTAAAAAATGGGACAACAGGTGGCATTTTGTGGCATCAACTTCAGCATCAAAATCATAAGTCTCTCCATGCCATTCTTTATAAATAATGGTGGACAAACAAGTCAGTTATCTGGGCTGTCTTCTACCCCTCTAGCCACTATGGTCCTTTCACAAACATTTAAATTAGTGTTGAATAATTTAATGTTAGAAAATAACAAGACTGGCACTTTGGGCCAGCCCTTTTCGTTGGTGAAAGAACACTGGCCTAGACAGACAGAGGTAATATTGTTTATCACCATAAGCACTACCCAGCCATGTGAAATATTTAATCACTCAAGGATTATGTTATTTAAAAATGTCTCTAATGATTTAGTTGAGTGAAAGTGAATGCCTTAACTTTTCTGAAAGTTTGACATGTTTAAAATAAGGGATTAAACCTTTATTTTTGGTGTGTTATAGCTAAAGGTAATATTGGGTGAATCGTTATGGGAGTGAGAAAAAAAAACTGAGTTAACTCATAGTAAAGGAATGTGCCTAGACTTCCAGTAAAGTGGAGAAGATCATTAATAACAAAAAGGAAAAGATGGAGCCTCTTGCTGCTCCAGCATTGCTTCTGTCTACACAGAGATTACTGCCAAAAATGGGTGTGTCCAGGTAATGGCTTTTGGGATGTTGCAATGCTCTTCAGTTTGGATTTGGATCTAGATGTCGTGCTTGACAATGGCTACTATGGACACATAGCATTTTGTAGGTGTGGAAGAAAAGCAAAACAAAACTTTCTGCTGGAACATTGTTAAAGAACTGGACAAAACTATTAAGAGATACAATGCTCACCAAAAGCATTTACCCTCAATTGATAAATCTTGGTCCGGACTTGGCAAAAGACTTGTGTTGATTAAAGAGTTTAACATTTAAAGTTAACTTATTATGATTTACTTAGAAAGCTTTCCAAGTGTCAATATTTTCCCATTCTGATTATTTTTTAAAAACAGTAACTATTAATTTATGCTTAGAATTGAGTACTTTGGTCATGTTTAACAGTCTGACCAGAAAGCCAGTAAAAACTAAGGCAGCACTGCTTTAAAAATGGAACACAGACGGTGCAGATTTTCCATGTCAGGTACCAGAGCAGGTCTCCCTGATGGGCAAAATGTGTGAATAGAGGTGTGGTGAAAGGCACCGCCGGTCAGGTGATACCCTGAGGCGCTGTCGAGGGATATGATCACTCCTGAAAGTGGCGGAGAGGAGGAGGTCAGAGTCTGAGTCAGGGCACCAGCTGCAGTTTCTGAGATTGGCTGCAACTGCGAGGTGCAGATTAATGACAGCCCTGATGCTCCTGTGCTTCTCTCACAGCAGAGGCGACAAGGCAGGATGATAACTCTCCAAACATCTTTATTTCCAGCTCTCATGAATGTGTCTGCTGTGGAAGTGCCTCACATTATCAGACCTGGCAGGTTTGTGAAATGGCATTTAATTTGAACCATGCTTATCTGCATGTTTATTGCATTCATGGCAAGAAGAAAGTACAAAACTGGTCAATTCTGAAAATAATTTAATCAATTATTTGACCGTCACCTGGTTCTTAATTAACTTAAAAGCCATTCCAGGTATACATAATCACACACTGTGACACTCTGGACTGAATCAAAAAAGTAATGGTTTGAGATTAAGTACACGCCAAAAACTCAAAAATGTGCATAACAAACAAGAAAAATGTATATTGGTGTCATAGTTACATACTTTCATGTGTTACTCAAATTTTAATAAGTACATAATTTTTGCTAATACACCAAGACACTACAACATTACTAGGTACCTGGCTTGACCTGATAACATTTCAGTCAGATGTTCACATACACTTATTATGAGCTTTAATGTCATGTTAATTTTGGGTCTTCATCAATGTATTTCAGGGTTCAATGATTGTGTAGCACACAACGGCAAACATTTTTTTGGGTTCGATGTACAGCTAAACCATGAACATTAACTCTGAAAATTTGTAGAAAAAGGCTTAAAACTGGATTCATATAAGGGAAAAACCAAAATGACACGAAAAATTTTGACATCATTGAGTTTGCATTTAGACCCAATTATGATACAAAAACTGGACCTTGAAAGTTTTTTTATTTATTTATTTATTTTTTTTACAACATATGTTTATTGGTTATTTCTGCATTTAAATGAAAGTTTTAATTCACCTCAGATATCATATGAATGGGAAAAAAAAAATATTAGAACTGATATTATTTGACCTTTCCACAGCTTTTGATAGTTTTGACCACAGCATCATACTCAACACTTGACAGATCACTCTTTCTTTCATTTTATGGAGCTGTTCTTAAAATGTTCGACTAATATCTCAGCAATCTTTGTAAATTTAGAAAATTGTTCAACAGAATACAAATTATCTGAACTACAATGTTCCATAAGGCTACATTGTAGACCCAATCTTTTTAACCTTTATAGCTGCTGTTTCTGTGTCACTTTATAGCCACACTGAAAGCCTTTAAACTGCATTTTAGATATTAAATTGTGAGTTACACATAAGTTCATTGAACAAGAAAAAGTAAATGCATCTTTTAGTGGTGTATGTAAAAATATGGTGTAAATATCTTGTGATCTGCAGAAAAAAGTACAGAAAGTACAAGTACATAAAGGCCATAAAATGTAAATCAGTTGTCTACAAATTAAACTATAGCAAGTAAGTGGCAACACCTCAAACTTTTAGATAATTGATATTAAAATATATAGAGGAAGAATATAACTCCATGTGAACAAACATCATACAGTTTTTTTTAAAACATAAAAATATGCCAGCATTGTTGTAAACATCATTTTGCAGTCTCCTTTCACCACAACACTGCCTCTGTAAAAGCCACCTACTCAACTGTTAGTCTGTCTGGGCACAAAGATGTCTATCCTGCTCTTTCCTTTCTTTTTTTTTTTTTTTTTATCCCTAATCAATGTCCTACCTCAAAGGGACCAGGGAGTTGTTTAATGGTTCCAAAGAGCGGAAAACAAGCAGAGAGATAGATCAAAGCACCTCTAACACAAGCCAGGTGCAACACTGTGGGATCAAACATCTTATATGTGACGACTTTAGCAGCTGTGTACATAATTCACTGGGTTATTCTTCAGGCTAATTAGAAATTAACAATTTGAGTGAAGGAGTCTGTAGTCCATTTAAAATTTAAAAGCGACTTCTTAGTGAAATTACTAGTGCAAATATAAACTTGCCTATTTGCACCAGCAATTTCACTAAGAATTTAATCAGAGAATTGCATTGTTATCATCCTACAAAATTTACTTCATGGAACTGTTTATGAACCTGAGCTGATGCAAAGTGATGCAGTCAAACAGACTGGACTTTATTGGTCATATGACAGGGCTGACCTTTGGTTTGTGAGAAGAAGCGCAGCAGAGGTCTCTCTGAAAGCGGCTCCTGGAGCGTGCCCTGCTGGATGCTGATCCTTTGTGACAGCTGTGGAGCTTAAAGGTGCGGCTTAGCTGGACTGGGATGTCATTTCACACACATGTGCACAAGCACCCACATATTAATTCAACACTTCATAGTTGCTTTGGTACCTGCTGCGTGAACTCTTACAGTGAATATAAGGAAAAGAATGAATGGTGCTCACCAAAGAGTGACATAGAACTTACTGCAAATAACTAACTAAATGAATAAATAAGTGTGTACAGTCTGACTGCAGTGGAAAATCAAATTTCAGATTTCTTTTCACTGTTATTTCAACACACGCAGCTTCAAATTAATACACAGCTACGTGGTCGCTGCTCTCAGTGTCTGAGTGAGACATTGGCACCTTTAAATTAGTGCCATTTTTGAATGTCATCCTGTCTGACTTCCAGTAAGTCACACATGACTTGTGACGAACGGTAGATAATTTAGACAGAGTGATTGATGCCCTTTTTGATAATATTTAAAGTTATCTATATTTTTCTGACTCACTGCTTTAACTACTTTCTCTGTGTCCACTGCTAAATGATAGATTTGTCCCGTCAATGCACCTTCTTATCTCTACCAACCAAAGTCTTCCCTTTAAGGAACCTGTCTATGATAAAATATCATCGCCTGCAGTAATTGGCCTGCTTGGCATTTACCCAATTCTGTAAAAAAATAAAAAATAAAATAAATAAAAAAGATTTCTTTTACATTTCTTGTACTTTTCTTAGGAAAAACCAGAAGTGTGATGTGGATTAATGTATGGAAGCAGGTGATGTCACTGCAAAGTACCCTCAGGAAGAGGTGGGCGATAATGGAGTCAGCCCTGAGGGAGGAACAGCTTGCAGCAGCATTGAGAAGCAATTTGAGGTAGCTCAATAAGTCATGACCCTGGCGAGGTTTTATCATACAGCACTCAGCCTTACTTTCATGTGGTGTGACACTACCAGGAGGTGGACCATTAGGCACAAATTCCCAAGGTATGGCATCAGATTGGAAACAGGGAAGACATTATTCAACTTGCAACAATGTAACAAACAGATTGGACATGTTGTTCTTGTTGTTAGCAGATTCTTTAGCAAATGTTCAGAAAGGCAAACTTTTTTTTTTCAAAAGAATTGTGAATTCTTCATTTTATTTATGAACTAAATGTATTCTAAGACAGATTAAACCTACATGCAATTCTTCACATTTGGCCATGGTGCAACCACAGATTTTAGTGTTATTTAATTTGTTAGACTAAATCAAAAATAGTGCATAAATGTGAAGTGAAAGAATACATAGATTTCAAAAATCTGAAAAGTGTGGTGTCCAATGGTTTTCAGCCTTCACGTGTAAAATTCATATTTGCTTCAGTTATAGCACAGTTTTTTGGATTTAAGTTCAATGAATTTTTTTTATCTACTCTAACTTACAAAATATCTTTAAACTCAGTCACACTAGATGTTGGACATCTGTAAACATCAATTTTGTAATCTTTTCACAAAACTTAGATCTGAACTTTGACTGGGCCATTTTAACACATAATTGGCCTTGAATCTAAATCAGTGGTGTCTAAATGTTTTTGCCACTTGGACCAAAATTCACCAGTTGAAAATATTTGCAGGCCAAAAAACCCCAAAAATATTATTTATAAAAATTTTTGAAAACAATTTTCCTTATTAAAAGTAATGGACAGTGATTTTCATCTTTGTATAAGATGATCATAAAATGCCAATAAAACTCATTTGCGTTAATGATTGTAAATGTGGAAGAGATTAAGGAGAACATTTGCATGGCACTATTTGTGCCGGTGACTGAAACATTAAACTCAAATTGCAGATTATGCGGTGGTTGTTAGCTTGGATAAAGTTGATCGGTACAATGACTGAGTGCACCTGACAGCGGGGGCACAGGAGAATGGCACCCAGACAGGTAGGACAGTGTTGCTCGGCAGCCAGGTCCGAACTGTCACTGCTTATTGCTACAGTCAGGAATGAGGAGCGCAGTTCACATCAGTGTATCTTTGCTCAGCCAACGGATCAGGCCAACTCACAAATGCTGGAAAGAGCTTTCAGAAACATCATAAATATTAATTGAGTTAATTTTGTGTAGCCACAGAAGTGCTGCCTTGAGGTATCACACAGTCTATTCCACTACATATGAAGAGAAGTGGTAAAAGATCAGAGTGAGAAACCTCTACTCTGTGTCATCCAGGTCTCAGGAGAGCAAGTGACCGTCATGATGATGGCAGGAGGCACAGAAAAGTTGTGCCTTTGTGAACCTGATGTCAAAATAGAACCATTTCTTCTCCTCATGGTCACTGGAACTCCTGCTAAAAGTTATTTCTTCTTGCATCTTTTCAGGTGTTTTTAGCACTTTGAACTGCAGCAAAGGAAAATTTAATTCTAAAATCACCCTATAATATCAAGGAAAGGAAAAGTCAGATGAATGCTTAAATAGTGGCATGAAAAGGGTTGAGAAGTTTGGCATTGGCGAATATTGAATGAACAGACAAAGAACTGTTCATTCAAGGACCTCATTTCACCAGGAATACATTTCAAAAGGAAAACAGGTACAAATATTTAGCAACATCCATCCACCAATCACACATGCATAAATACAGTTGAATTTTTTGTTCTGGTTGTATTTAAGCCAACATGTTTTCTTTTCATAATGTTTGCATTTCTGTTTACAACATTTGAATTTTGATTAATTTTGTGCTCTGAGGTTTTATATTAGTTTATTGTCCTGCGATTTGCTTGTTCAGTGCATAAGTTTTAGAGTTAGCGCTTTAAAACTTTTCTGCACAATCCAAACACAAAACTTTAAATCAGCTTAGCAGTATAATGGACAGACAAAATCGCAGATGAACCAAATCAGGTGAGCCGTTAATAAATGTAACTCTCTTTTTCTGTCAAATATCTCACTGATAAAGACACATCTGTTCCACAAAGTTCTTAACTATACCCAGTTTTGTATGTTACTATGATAGCTTCAGTATGCTCAAACTTTATATTAAAATAAAAGGAGGCACAGAAAGCATTTTAGGCGGTCATAAGTTTATACAGCTTGGAGAATATGGAATTCTTCAAGCATAATGAAGGATAGATTCCAGACCAGACATAACTTCCCAAATCGATATCTTCCATATTTAATGTCTATCTTGACAGCTTCCAATGTGGATGTAAAACTAAAGCATAAAAGTAGTATGATGAGGCAAATGATTATGATCTTTTAGATAAAGGATGCTCATTATTATTGAGCTTATATCCTTGAAGCTGCATAACTAAAGCTTAATAAGAGGCAATTTACGTTATTTTAGTGATGCATTCAGCATCGTCCCTATTGAAGTAGAGCACCAGAGAGAGAAGGCTGTTTTGGAGCAGATGTAGCTGCCAGGAAGCACCGTGATTGGAAGGTCAATAGACCCTGAAACACGCTTACACAAGAATTGGAATGGATTACAGGGTCAATATCACATCATCACAGCTATTATTTCAAAGTAATGAACACTCATTATGCATTTGCATGACTGAAGGGAATAATGAGTTCCAAGTATCTCACTATAAAAAAAATATAATTTGATTTAGCAAAAGCTGCAGTATGCACAAAGCTATTTTTCTTCATTACACACAAAAAGCTGATTAAGTTGAGAGGGTGGGCAAAGAGGAAGAAAAATACAAGTTACTCATTTTCTTTTAAAGCTATTTTGGAACAATTTTAACTCCTGTAGAAACATGGGTTGTAGTGTGAGTTTCATTGGAATATTTGTTGATTAAGTTTTTTTCAGTAATTTATAACATCTTTGTTTTAATCCAGGGAAACAAGGAGAAACACTGAGTTACTTAACAAGTAAGGTATAAACAAATAAGGTATGAGGTGTATTTTTTATAGAAATAGACAAGAGGGTCATAATCAAGTAAAAGTATTTGTAATTAAATGTGGTATTTTCCTCCAATTATTAATTGTGCCCAAACTAAAATACTTTTAGAAAAGAAATCAGTATGTTGTGTTAGAACAACAAAATATTAATGTATGTAAAGACTTCTTACACATCTTTGCCAAAGGTGCCAAAAAGAGTAAAATCAGATGTAATTGCTTTGATTTGTTTTTGACAAGTTGTATGAAAGCAAAGAGTTTACCTTTTGATGAAAGTGTGCAGAATTTTCTTCCTGGTGAAATGAGGTCCTTGAATGAAAAAAAAAAAAAAAAAAGGTTGTCTAGATGGAAACATCCAGCGGCTCTCAAGTCTGTCTCTGTTACTCAGCACTCATTGTGTCTTCACAGATATTGAAGTCACCCATACAACCTGGGCGCTAATGCACCCACATAGTATTGTGGATACTGGCTTTTGAACAGGGCACTGATAACAAGCTGGATGCTCTACCTTCCTGTAGCAAAAGCTCAGCATCCAGGGATTCTGGAAGAATTTTAAAGTTTGGACAAACAAAGGGAAGGAAGGCTGGATGATGGATAGATGGATGCTTGAAGGGAGAGTTAGCTGTACAGAGGGATAAATTGATAAACAGAATGACTATTGGATAGAGAATACAATCTCTAAACACAAAAATATTGATGTAACCTATTATGTTGTTTCATACTCACCCAGACCTAAAAAATTACTTCAGTTAAACCAAATTCCAGACTTTTATTCCTGTCTCTGATTATAGTAGCAGTGATGGACTGTGTTTCCCTTAGTTCTGTGATTACAGGTACACACATTATTAGGTAAAGTCTTTGCCAACACAAGAAGAGGGACTCTCCTCAGTCTGAGTGGACTCTGCATTGATTTTGTTTCTTTAAGGCACAGATACACCCACAAAATAACACACACATAATGTGGCTTACAGGAAAGTATTAAAGGCAGCATGGTTCAGATGTTAAATCCCTGGGATGTTTCTGTGTGAAACAATCAGCAGTACAACACAGCTGTGACTGATTGCACAAGGTAATAAAAATTAAAACCTGAGTATGGGGATTTTTCAAAGCTCAACTTTCAAGACTTCCTCTTTCATCAACAACAAATGGAAACTAATTTCTTCTGCTCTTCTCAACTTTCTTTTCAACTTTGTTGAAAATATTATTGCAGATAAGTTTGTGCGAAATGGCAGTTCTAAATTCACTGACTGTAATGTCAAGCGAGGGAGCTAAAAATATGATGCAACCACATAGATCTCACACCACATTGACTGATGTGTCTGTGGCGCCACAGCCCAGGAGATCAGTTGTGGGAGAACAGGAGAGAAACGTGGGGACTGAGTGTGGCTGCCTTGCTGCTATTTGGGGCTTTTAGTCACTATCCAGTTCATTGACCGGGCTTCTGCTCAGCAGCCAATCATAAGACAGCAAGCAGGGACCTGAAGCCTGTTTTAGCCCGCAATCAACACCCCACAGATGCTGTCATGGTTGAGCACAGTCCACGGACAGTCGGAATGGGATAAAGTGAGCTGATGCTGTATTGCTCTGCGCTACACTGCTCATATACGCTTTTTTTTTTTTCTTAGACAGCATGTACATGCTGAAGTAGTGAATAGTGATTTTTTTTTGATTTTTTTTTTTATTTTTTTTTTACGCCCCTCTGACCTGTAACACTCTCTGCCTTTGGGAAGAAATGCGAGAACACATGGTTACATCAGGCTTTCGAAACATGAATTTTTAATAGCCTGACTAGCTGTTTTAGATTTGCACAGAGTAGCAGTCAAAGCACATATCTGAGCATGTCGGAAGGAGAAGCACATAGGCCTTGCTGGGCACAATCAGCTTGTTGACAGTAGGATACAGATGGATGCTGTTAGTATCTCTTGAATTTCACAGAGCACTGGGGTGTGAAATCTTTAAGATGACAGATCTGACTGTATCACACTAAACTAACCTTCTGCAGCACAAGCTATGTGTGAAATTGAAAAAATATGCTTTAGTAATAAAAAAAAAATCTTGTCACCACTGTTTCTATTATTATTATTCATGCATCTTTTAAGTCAGGTTCAAACAGAAGGTTGCTCCTGGCTGGATATTTAAAAGGCCAGATACCGACCTGTGAGTATTTTCCAATATTTTTTAAAATAAACTGAAGATGGAACATAAACCTTCATTATGTTATAACTTGTTGTTTTATTCTTCTCTAATTTATTTATTTTAAATTAGAGAACAAAACTGAACGTAGTTACATTTACAGAGCGTCCGTGGGCATAAATTAGTAAGTATTTCCAGAGACTCATAGTTCTCTACTTTACCTAATCTCCTTGATGAATACTTTGATTTATATTTAGGGTTATTGTCTTGAAGTAAAGTGAAGTTCATCCCCAGTTTTATTTAACTCCATCCACCTTATTACCAACAGTGACCAGCTTCCCTGTCCCTGTAAAACTAAATCATTCCCACAGCATGATCATGCTACCACCATGTTTCATATTGAGAATGACATGTTTAGACTCATGGGCAGAGATGTTTTTGATACTGACTCATGCTGGGATTTGAGGATATATTTGTGACATTTTGTTTGTTGACATTTGGAGCAGCCTAATATATAAAATCACAATATCACAGTGTGCCCCAAGGAGTTCCTGAATCATTGTTTTATTAGTTTTTTTATATTTCACTTATCACATGTTCAAACTCTGAGTGTCTACAATATGTTTTGGCAATAAGATGGAATTGTTGCCCACATCTTAAATCAACTTGTTATGTATGCTTTTAATGTATCTTGCATTTTAGTATTCAAGGTTTTTGAGTCTATGTAATGGCACTTGTATTTTTGTTGTTTTTTATGCATTCTGTACAGCACTTTGGTTCTAGTGACAATGAAAGATATTTAATAAATAAAGCTGGATTGGATTGGATATAGATTTTTGTTATTAAGATGCTGATGAGATCTCCTCAATTGATCTCCTCATTGCAGTATTCAACAGTGATAGTCCGAGTGCATGTTTTCTTAATATTTTCAGTTCAAGTTGACTTATGTATTCCTTCAGCATAAATAACGTTAAACATCTTGCAAAAAAATAAATAAAAAATCAAGTCCAGTGCAAGAATCTCTATTTTATCCTCAGTAAATCAAATATGACAATCTTTCACTTTCATTTTCAGATGCAATACTCTATGTTTTCAGAGATGCTGCTGTTGGATGAATTTACTCAAATCCCAAAATTGATTTTCTGTATTAAAAGAGTGAAAGTCTGTGGAGTGATGAGTGAGTCACATTCTTGCTACATTTTCAGTTTCACTTGCAGCGGCAGAGTCATTGTTTTAGATTGTATCCGTTTCTTAAGCATCAATTCAAGGGCGTCCAGTGTGGGCCATGACAGTTAATTTTTCAAAACTGTCAGACAGAAGGGAACCTTTGTCAAACATGACACAACAGTCAAGATGGAGGAAACAGAAGAAAAGAGAGACAAGATGAAGGGCATTTTAATGAATGTAAGCTGATTCGCTTTAACTTTGTAGTAAAGCACAGGTGGGCAGTGAAGTATGGCAGCATATTGGCCCGTGGCTCCTTCGTCACCGCATTGACAAGACAAGTAATTTCTGACGCTCCTGGGGAGCTGGCAGCCAGGTGAACCCTGGGGCAGAGCACGACAGATGTTTAGACAGAAGGAGTGAGGATGTGAAAGACTCCATGAATCCTCAGGTAGAGGAAATAAAGAAATTCTAAGATAATGAGGTTCCTTTTCTAAGAGGCATTTGAATAAAAAGGTTCTTATAAGTGCTTCCGACCTATATCTGCAGCATCTATATAGACATAATTAAAACTGTAGAGGAAATGTTATGAAAGTGTCAAATTTTCAAACAGCACATAATCATGAACTTTTCTTCTCTCTTTGTTTTTTTCAGCCTGTTTCAGGTTGTTCCAATCTTTAATTAGATTCAGAAAAAATATGCTGAGAACTGTACTTTTATGTGCTGGTAAATGTTAAAATTGATGCAACAATATGTGTAAATTTGATTTAAGTTGATTTTAATTCATATTTCTGAGAGGAAATTGTTCAGTTAAATTGAACAGCTAAAAGACAGACATGAAATTAATTAAATTCCAAGCACTTTTTAAAATGTACAAACAAAACAAAACAATTAAATTAAAACATTGTATAATTTTTTAAGTGCTTTCAATTCAGTTTTTTTTAAAAATATATTATATATTTTCTAAATTGTACAGACTTAAATCAGTACTGATTTCTCAATCTAGAATTATCTTTCTGAATATACTTTCCTCGCCCCATGTTGTGATGGGTCCCTGTTTGTCAGAGGATCACAGTGAAAGACTCAATTAAAACATTTTACATTCCGTAAAGTGGCACAGAGACATTTTTCTCCTCCAATGGCAACAAAGGTGTCAGGGTTAAGAAATTGAGTCTGCTGTCAAGGTTGCTGGAATGTTAGCATCAATGCTAAACCCGTTCAAGCAGGACAAAAACTTACATTTTCTGAACCAACCTGGAACTATATGAAAAGATAATTGCTTCCTTTTGTTAAATCATAACTTAAATGTGACTTACAACATTTAACTCCTGATTTAGTCTCTTGTCTGGAAAAATCTAAAAGTCACCAATTAGACCCTGTCTGACAAGATGAAGTAGGCAAAAATATCTCAAAAGCAACACATCCTTCCACAATCTAAAGAAATTTAAGAACAGAAGAAACACAAGTTGTCAGTCTGGAAATGGTTAATCATGAGTCAAAAATAAGAAAGAGACTAGCCAAAATTAGCATTCATGAGAGAGCTCTTAAATGTTTTCTCAAGACAAAACTGTTACTTTTTAGGGAGGTGTGCATTCCAGCCTAAAACAAACAAAGCATTTTAGACAAAGAAGACCTCCCTAACAGTCAAACACAGCAGTGGAAGTGTTGTTATTTGGGGCCACTTTAATTCTTCAGAACCTGGATGACTTGCTGAGGCTGTCGAGTTACCAGCAGGGCATTGATCCAAAGCAAAGTCCAAAGTCTGGTCATATATTGGATTGAGATGTTGTGACATAAAACCTTTCAATAACTAAATTAAAATAATTCTTCTGCAAAGAAGAAGGCTCTACGGTGATGTTAAACACACATTGTTGTTATCACAAATGCTTGAAGTTGTTGACCAGTTATTCAATTGAAACAACTAGAAGGACCAGGCTGCTTTGGATAGCTTTTTTCACTATTAAAATAAATTAGAATTTGTAAACTCCTTTTCTATATTTATTCTGGTTATTTTATCTAGTATTATTATTATTACTCTGGATGATTTGAAACATTTAAGTGTTACCAAAAATGCAAAAACAGAAGAACTCTGTGAGAGGAGGAATACATTTTCAGGTTGTAGGTTTATGAGACACATGATGAATGAAAGTAAATGGAATTTAATTCCATTTAAATTGTTTAAATAGGTTATCAAAAAATGAAATGATGCTAAAAAATTAAGCTTACAAACTAACAAGATTGATATATTACTCATTATTACTCATTTTCATAGTGTAGATTCTGTCCAAAGGGAGCCCACACAAAAATGCTGAAAGTCAAGCAAGAAATTTGATTCTAATAACTTTTTAATGACATTTAGAAATCAGTAGAGGTGTTAATATGGAAGTCTTTTCCCTTTCGGTTCTCAACCACATTCCCACTCGTCGTTTATTTTTTTTAAACAAAATGTTTCTTGGAGGATGGGGCTCCTCACTTCTTTTCCTCTAAAGAAGTGAGGAGTTCATTAAAACTGATATATTAAGATAAATGGACAGAAACTGAACTGTGACTCTCAAAGCAAGATGTGTGAAAGAATATCAGTTAAGAGGAAAAGAGTTTTAATTACAGGAGGAATTTATTCAGCCTTTCATCATTTCTGCGAATTGGTACATATTTCATTTTTGTCCAGAGTCTTGCCCATTGTGTGCCAAATAGAGCAAAAACGTTCAACATTTAATCCCCCCTTGCGTTTGTAAAGCAGCAAATGCAAAACCTTTGCGAAAGACTGATGTTTTACAACTATTAAATGAGATCAGTGAGTGATTGGACACTTAACTAAAGAGGATCTCAGCGCACTTTACCTCTCTGAGACTGTTGGCATTAAAAAGGCCACAGGAATAAAGGTGAGCAGCTGTGCGCCTCAGTCCCCATCAGTGTGCCCTTACAGAGAGCACTCCTTTCAGGTTTTTATAAACTGTACAAAACATAAAAACAGGGCCTTGTTTTCGGGGCTGTTGATCGTCGCGCCTTCTCCATCTGATTCCAGCACCAAGACAGTCAACGTCTTCCTCCATCAGTAGGCTCCAACAATCACCGCCTCCGCTTCTTTGGAGGGTCTTCTGTCCGTCACCAGAAAGTTTATCATCCCCTCGGACTTTATGAGGAGGTTGCAGCCCAGGAAGAATATGCCAAACACCACGGTGAGGGAGAGGACGCACATGACGGCTATCTGGACCACCCTCATGATGAAGAGGCTCCTCTCGTCCGGAGCCGCGGCCACAAAGCCGTTGTCAGTCACCACGGAGGAGAAGTTGCAGCAGAAAAACTCCTCTGTCTTGTTGAACAGCCCGCCCTCAGTCTGGTTGAACCCGGTGTTATTCATCTCTACTTTGGCATAAAAAAAAATAAGCAAACAAATAAATAAAACTTTCCAAAAAATAAAGACAAAATCAAACAGGGGAGAGATGATATCCCGCAGCAATTGTCATCAAGTGAGGAGTGAAGATGAGGAGCGAAGTTGGAGAAGTTCCTCCGGATCAAGCAGCGCTCTTCTGGAGTTTAGAAAGCTGCTTTGGAATCGCATTACTGGAGATCCGGTGCTCTGCGTTGCCAGTTTCAAAGCGGAATGAATCCACAAACCCCGCGGTTAAATAGCCAGACTGCTGCTACTTGGGTTGGAGGAAACAGCCCGAGCGCCACCATGCGGACAGACTGTAAGTTGGCTGTGCCTTCAGTCAGGATGACGTGATATGATGATACTGGGATTTTTTTTTTTTGCACAGGGGCCTGGATGTGTGTGCGATTTTGATAAATGTTTCAGTTTGCTTTGTGTTGGGGTGTGCATCTGACTCATCTTGAAGCTGAACCTCAATAGATTCCCTGCTGATCTTGTCTTAAATAATGTAACAATCATCAATCATGTCCATATTTTCATATTTACAGCTCAGTGAAAAAATATTTGATCAATCATATTTGATCAAATAGTCCTGTTTGATTACATCAAATTGTTTGTATACTGTACTGCAAGTCAGAGAATAGGCTTTAAAATAGATTTCTTAGTTTCTAAATCACCGAATGGCCTACATTAAGAACCTGATGTTGTTGCATCAACATGCCAGACCACTTGGGTCTTCTGGTTCAATTTTATTCTGCAGCTCTAGAATCCAAATCAAACATGAAGAAGCAGCATTCAATTTTTGCACTATACTAATCTGCAACAAACTTCCAGCAATGTTAAAAAAGAAAAAAAAAATGCTGAAAACCTTTATTCCTCTTCATCAAGGTTAAAAACATATTCAAGTTATTTTTGCTTGTTTGTTGTTTTATTTTTCTTCAAATCGTGTAAAACAATGAATTTCCTTGTGTAATACAAGTTGTTGTTATTGAAACTTCCCATCCGCTTTAAAATAAACATGATTTATCTGAACAGAACACATCAACTACTGTAAACTAAAGATATCATGAATTATGAATATTCCAGTCCACCGCTGCTCGGTCAAATACATACAATGTTCACACATACACTTCAACCATTTTGTTTCAGATGCACAGGATACAAAAATTTGATCAAAAACATGTTCAAAAAAGATTAATAAAAAGCATTTAAAGTACAATGGACAAACTCAAAAGAACTCAGATCAGTTGTCTTCAGCCTTTTGTGATGCTATTAGCAGTATTCACATGTGGAAGTTTGTTTTTGACTGTGAGGTTAAAATGGCCATCAATGAAAATTACACAGACACAAAAGATAAGATCAGTGTATCTTATTTAAAAAAAATGTTTTAAGAACACATTTTCAATCATCTGAACACAAACCCATAAATCTTTATATAGCTAAATGAAAGTGTCATATTAAAAGACAACTCAGAGTTCGTTGCTGTACATAACAGAGAAATAAAGTTTTACTGAATATTAGACAAACTATCTGCTCTAATTTGGATTTAAGTGTTCTTTCATACCACTACCGCTAGATGGCAGCATCGATCAACATGAGCCAATTTAACCGAGGGCAGAGGCGGACTGGGATTAAACCTCAAATCTGGATTTTTCGTGGATATCCACTATTCCGGATGCATACCAACAACCACCTATAAAGGCTGTTCAGATATTTGACCACAAAATCTCTTTCGGTGTGCTTCAAATTTGGAAATCTGGATATGGGTCTGTTTTACGTCTGTATTCTGCTATTTTTGTAGTTTTCTTTCTGTATATGAGCATATTGCTGAATTCGTATGCCTGTGTTGGGGTTGGATGTCTTATATCCAATTCGATTCAATTCACATACATAACGGATGGGACTCGCACTGTGCTCTGACACGCGCATTATTTGCTGCTCAAAGAGACAGCGCCCCCTCTTGGTGTCGTGTGTTAGAAAGCACTCAGTGTAACTTTTTGCTCGCGCTGGACAGGTTGGCAGCTCTCGACTTCTCCAAAATAGACAGACTGCCATCCTGTCCCTGACTCATTGTATTAGAAAGTCTTGTTTTCTACAAGGAAACTTAAAGACGAGGAGTAAATAATTTTTAACATTTATTTATTTTTTTTTGTTAAGATTTAAATAAAAAAGTTTAGCTATTTTTCTTTTTCAAATTGTTTCTAACAATGCTCCTGCTGCTATTTTTAATTAACTGACTAAATAGTATTTTTTATTTTTTTTTAAAGAGTAAGAGTAGAGAGCGACGGCCACTAGACCCCATTGAGGCTCCACTTCACGACATACCCCATGATTGATGTCGCTGTCAGCCAATCAGAGAGAAGAAGAGGGACACATGCAGGTCGATGTGAGCGGAGCTGAGGTTAGATTGTATGGAGCATTATCTCGCTGTCTTCTCACCGTTCCTATGTACAGCCGTGGAGCAGGTGCGTGGAAAGACCCTCGAGTGAATAAACGGGGAAACCCCTCCTGACTGTTTCTTTATCGACCGGTTTGACCGCGGCTACCTCAACTGTATGGCTAGAAATTACATCCTGGACTCTAAGCAGGTATTATGAGAGGTCTGACTGGACCAACAACGGCTCACTGGTTTGTGGACTACCCTGGACCGCATCTTGGGTGTCATTTCCAGACGATGTCCGCTTAGCTAAACTAGTTGCTTTATTTCTTAGGCGTTTGATCATGTTCAACACGTTGGCTGGCAGCGAGTCTGGATCAGGTCACCGGTTCACTACACCCATAATTTAGGTAAGCAGAGAGTGTTTTTTTCTGCTTTATTCACACCCTGCATTGGAATATTATGATCACATTATAAATGCAGTCGCAACTGTACTTCTGTTGAGCTTATTGCTATAGTTTATTTATCCAGATTGAATAGTAACCTAATTGGTTGGCTGTTGTTGCTGTACTGATATCCATGTAACACCCAGCAACAAATGAGATAATCATTGGTAAGAGGAAACATGGCGCAGATTAAGTATTTCATAACATTTTGGAAATGTTTTAGAAAACTATGAACATTGTAATGTTGACCAAAATGTCCTACAGTGAACAGCCTAATGGGTTTACAGAGATCAGCTCTATAATCACCTTCTGTTCCGGAGAGGATTGTGTAAAGAAAACATTTCTCAGCCTCAGTAATTTTACTGCTACCATACTTACAAACAGACAATTTAGTATTAACTATGTCAAGTCAAATTAGTTTATTATCCAGTACATTACTGACTTACAAAAGTATTCACACCCTTTTGAAACATTTCACGTTTTGCCATAAACAACTACAAACTTAACTGTTTTTTATTGGGAATTTATGTTTGAACAAAATGTAGCACATAGTTGTGAAGTGGAGGGAAAATGATTGTTTTAAATGGCTTCAGAAGTGTGTGATTTAGATCAGATTTTTGTGGCACTAGTGAGTTGTAAATGGAAGCCCACGTTGCTTTGATAGCAGCCTTGAGGTCATCTGGTGTCTCGTCTTCCTCTTGACACAAACCCATAGAGGACTCTGCTGCCCTATCAAGCACAGTAACACCATGTTCAATTAACCAGCTTTTGGTTCCTTTGGCAACAGCAGTATAGGCAGGCGGCAAGTCTTACTGGAAAAGGAAAGCTTCTCCATAAAAGCTTGTCAGCAGCTTTTCAAGTTATGGGGGTTCTGTGACTTTCTACTTTTTCTGCAGAATCTTGATTTCCTAATGAAATGCAAAACCTTACTTTTATTTTTAAAGAGGACTTTGGAACAAAGTCCAGCAGTCCAGTGCTTTTTCTTCACAGTCCAGATGAGTTGCATGTGATGTTGCATCTGGTCCAGGAGTAGCTTGACATAAGGGATATAAAATTTGTTGCCCATGGGTGGTATTCGTCTGAAGTAGTGGCCCTTGATGTGCTAACTCCAGCCTCAGTCCACTTCGTGAAGCTCCCTGAAATTCTTGGATGGATTTTGCTGGACAATCCTGTCAAGGCTGTGGTTATCGCCACCGTTACTGTCACACTTTTTCCATCCTCACAGAATGTTATGAGCCATCTGTTTGCAATATTTTATTTTTTTTAAAACAGAATTTAAGATGTCTATCAGTTCTAAGCCATATCACATTCACAATATTTATAGTTTTTAAGCTGTACTTGCATATGCTGTATGTTTATTCACCCAAGTGATAAATTTGATGCATTTGAATGCTATTTTCTTCCTTATCTCTGTTATTTTTCTCACAAGGTAAATCTCGTGGTTTCATTGTCAAGTGTGGCTGCAAGACTGTTCCTGTTATTTCACAGAGGAAACCAATTTGCTAAGCAGCCTCTCCATATCATTCAGTGAGTGCAGTTGCTCCTGTTGAATAAGTGACGAATGTGTAATGTGTAATCCAACTTGGAGAACTGTGTCAGACATTTCACAACAAAGACCTCTGCCCGCAACCCAATTAGTTGTCATTTGAGAAGGCAGCTAATGCCTGCTACTTGTCATGAAAGGAGAGGAAGAATTGGCCTTACCGATACTGAAGTTTTTCTAGAGTTGAGATATTATTCCATGCAGAGTAATAGGAATAATTTAGTCGCCTGCTTTTGAACGAACCTCAAGCAAGCTGCTTGCAGGGTGGTTGGTGTTTTTTTTTTTAACCCCTTGTTATTTACCCCAGATGCATCAACGCAGGTAATGCGGGCTGATATCAGGCATAATTTGACGATTAGCAATGATTTGTGCACAGTGTGTAAATGGAGATAATATGCTACATGCAGACTTGTGTGTTTCTGGAGTTTTTTGGAGCTGTGCTCTATGTCTGAAATCATCCGCTGCCCTGTGGGTGCTGCATTCACTCTGCTGGACACTGGCTGACTAGTTTTTGAATGAGATATGAGGTACGAATTTGCCTGGGGCAACAGCATCAGTTTCTCTGAGTATGTAGATCGGCAGCGCAGAGGACAATATATGTTTGTGTCTGTGGAGTCTGTCTCATTAGTATGCTGCAAGGGATGAGAATGGAAATTAGTTTTAGTTTTCCTACAGAAAATGCTGCAGGGATCATGAACTGCTGAAATGATTATGAAGGTAAACATACTTACATTCTACTCCCAGATGATTTAAAAAATATATATTTCTTGTTTAAACTATATCTGAAAATTTGGTGTCAAACCAAACAAAGTCCACTAGTACAGTGCAACAGATGTGGTATGATGATTCCCAGGCTATTTTTGGACAATCCAGTATCCAAAAATAAAAAAGATTGTGTCACAACTGCAAGCTTACAGACCACCTGCATAAACTGACAGTCTGAGCAAAGAGACCATTAGTAAGAAAAGCAGACTTGTGGCTCATGGTAACTCTGGAGGAGCTGCAGAGACCCGTGACTCATGTGGGAGAATCTGTTGACAACTATCAGCTGTGCATTGCACAAGTCTCACCTTTTATCAAATAGATTTGACAGTTGTTGTTCCCACTTCATTCATGTACTGGACACAAATAAACATGGGGAAAGAAGTAGTCTGGTCAAATCAGCCCTAAATGTAACTTTATGGCAATATTATGCTGAAATCCATGTGTGGCAGATAACTTAGACTCCACATTACGCTGAACAGACTGTTCCCATCTTCATCAGCAGTTAAACCAACTCAAATTGTGACACTGGTGCCACGTTATAACCAGGAAGCTGTGCATAGACACCAATTACCCTTTTATTCTGCTTCACTAAACTTGTGTAGGACCATCCCTCCCGAAGTACTTCTGCTTTTTTGTATGAAAAACTTGAACAAACGCTGTTTAGGGCTCCAACTGTGAGCTGTTCCACATATGGGGCAGCAGGAAAACGGCTCTGTGCTTTGACCAGACCAAAACCATTTATACCTTGTTTTTTTATCAGCATAAAAAGGGATAACAGAGGGTAAATGTTGGTATTAATATATAACAAATTGGATATGTTTACCTTAAATCCAGTTTGTTTTGTTTTGTTTTGCTTGTTTTGTAGTTACACACAAATGGATTAACAAAAAAGGCATTTTATGATCTTATGGGATTTTTCAGCAGCATTAATGACAGTTGTAGCAGTGTGTAGCATGACACTGTTGTATTTTACAGCACTGTTTTGGAACCTACAATGGATCTAAAAAGTTTGAAGGCCACTTCTTTTTGTTGCATTAAAATGACATACAAGTAATTTAAAAGCTTTTTGCACTTCAGTTGAAAATGAATAAATCTGTTGGATGGAAACTTTTGAAATATGAAAAAGCAAAAGCCTTACCCATTGCTGAAATTAAAAATCATCAAATTGATCTAATTGTACAAATGTATTAGTAAGAAGCAGAGTTGAAGAAAATACCTATATGACTATATTCATCATGACATAGTGATCAACAATTAAAAATAACATGAGAAATTGGAAATATTAATTCCAATATTTCATTGGATGAAATATTGGAAACATTTCCAATATTGGAAACATTGGATGTTTCTAAGTAATTAATAAAAACACAGATATCATAGGTCAAGACAGAAGCACTTTCTTCAAAATGAAATTACTAGTCTAGCTTGAATTTCAAGTTAGCATCAAAACAATAGTGCAGTACACCTTACTGGGAGTAAAATATAGGGTTGGCAGCATCATGCTGTGGACTTAATGTTTTTTTTCTTCAGATTTTTTTCCCTCCACATTCATACAATTCTCAACAGTTCCATATCCCAGTCAGCTTTGACCTTAAATATACAGATGTCTGCATCAAAGCTGAAGATGATGATGTTTTTTTTTTTTTTTTCAGCATCTGTGTGGTTTCCTGCAGATAGCTGTGCAGGAGAGATATAATCACAATCAGATTTTTTGGGAGAGTTTTTGCAAACTAAAGTTGCCAAACGTTACCAAGTAAAGATGTGAAATGCTGAGGATAGCAAAACAACAACAAAAAAACTAAAAAGGGATATTAGATGAAAGGGTACATTAATTTGGTAATATTTTAAAGATGTATAAATCTTTCCGTTCCCCCACTTACATATTTTAGTTGAATTATGCAATTCTGGTCCTATTTTTCATCACCAACACCTGGCATTTTAATACGCTGTAGTGCGCTTTGGAGATTGACTGCATATGTTTGGCATGAGCGTGGAAGCTGCCTGACATTTTTTTTTCTTTTTGTGTGTGTATGATATTTGATGGCTGAAAGCATTTTTTCCATCATTCTATTTCCATGCCAATTATGTGTTCATGTGGCTTTCAGTCAACAAAACCCTGTAATTTCAGCCAAGTGGAAATCCAGTTTGACAGAAAATTGTTATTCTTCATCACAAAATATTGTGGAGCCTGCATTCTTTACCAGAGAATATTTAACCTTCACAAACTGACTTTGATTTGAAAGCTTCCCAGATGGTTGTTTCAGCACTCTTGATGAAGTAGGGGAAGTCTGTTAGGAAGAAATGGACATCATCTGAGCCTTTCAGATGCAAGAGAAATAAGCCAGTGGTCAGTCCATTTGAAGAGACTCTTAGGTTTAAGAGAAAATGCATTACATAAAAAAACGAGCTGCTCTCTTTTTTTTTTTTTTTTGACTAAATGGTGTTATTAGTTTCACTGGATACAATGGTTCCAAATCTCCACTGTATCTGATATGCTATTGCCAGACTGGGTTTAACAAATATATTAATCCATTTGTCTTCATTGCTATTGGTGAATAATAGTTAGATATTTCAAAGGAAATGATTTATTGCTATGATTGTCAAGTCCCAGTCTCATCCAAAGGGGCATTTGTGAGTGTAGCTATTTTTATGGATTGAAGTTTTTCGCATTGTTAAAAACTTGAAGTTTCAGAGACACCTCTTCCTCTAGGACTCAGATGGACAGCCATTCTCCCATTGTTTTCTGCGCTGGTATGCATCATTGTTCTGCTTTTGGCAAATGGCTGTGATCTCCTCATTCAACTGAACATGTTCCATCCACCTGTTTTGGCAGTTGGTACAGTTAACTGCTGTGTTGTCTCTGATGAGCTCGACTCTGCCAAACAAACTGTGATTAGCAGAGTGTTGTGATCTCCTAATGGTGACATTGGCATTGCACAAAAGCCTACGGGAATCTGGGTTTGACCTCCAATGGATGATAGTCCTGGAGATTTAGTTTAGTTTATTTGTCTATTTCAAGCATTCACATTCAAATACCATAACACATATCTACGTAATCATTTGCATGAAAAGGAGGTAGGCAGAAGTATAAATGTATTTGACTCTACAGCCTATGTGCAAGGAAAAAAAAAAAATGCTATTTTAAAAATTATATACAAAAAAATGGTAGAAAATCAAAATATTAAAATGCTTATTGATAATGGTCATTCTGAAGTTACACTGAGTGACTAACTTATTTTGTGTGAACTAGTTCATTAGGGCATAATAGATGTCATTGTCCCTGTAGGAAAATTAGCTGTTGACTCCAAGCTGCACTCCTCTCTGCTTTTGCACCACAGCAGAAAACAATAATGGTGCCCTCCACCCCCAAGCACTCGCATATCACTGCATAAATGAATATTGCACTTAACATAAATTGTATTTACCTGCTACTTCATTACTTGAGGTATTGCTCCATCCTCATGATTTGAGTAGTGTGTTTTAACAGTTTGATGGAAATAGGAACAAATTAATCCATCATGTTAGGTTAGCATTAAGGCTCTTCGGTCTTTTTTACGTTTGCTCATGTTACAATCTCAATGTGACAGAGCAACACAAAGTAGCAGACAACTGTGAACTAGACTTAGCAGGCATGGGACTGCATATAAATGCATGCCCAACTTTTTAATTTTTTTTTTTCTTTATGTAAAAACCAAAATGCATGCCCAATATTAGATTCAGTTTATATTTCTAAGAATAAATTCTTTCCTTTGTGATCAACTATAGTGTATTTATTTGAACCCTTTTTAACGTAAAAAGATGGTGAGATATCATTTGTGTTTGCCTGTTTCTGTAGGAGAATGCCTCCTGGCTATACCTTCTCCGTCTCACCCCTTCATCCTCACCCCCACCTCCGAAGATCAAACACCTCTCCAGCTGTCTGAGACATCCGAGGTCCTCACCTCCATCCGTCTTGTTTGCCTGCCTGACAGACAGACTTTCCAGAGGTGATGCGGCGATTTGTTTACTGCAAGGTGGTGTTGACCACCTCCTTGGTGTGGGTGCTGGTCGACGTGTTCTTGCTGCTGTACTTCAGCGAATGTAACAAATGTGATGAGAGGAAAGATCGCTCTCTGCTCCCTGCGCTCCGAGGTGAGTTCACAACCTTGTTCACACCTTTCAGTTTCAGACAAAACTGGAGGAAGCGTAAAGCTTTAAACTAAGTCCAGGAGTAATTCAATCAAGTCTGGCTTGTCTGTCACCCTTTTCTTCAGTGTTAACTGGCGTTTTAAAGGAGGTTGACAAATGACATAAAATTGACTTTTTTAAGTGTTACATCATATAGCACTTAAAAAAGTGTTCCAAGTATGATCAAAATTATGGGTATATAATTCTTTCATACATGTTTAAGAAATTCTTCAATCTCCTTTGGCTAAAGATGCGGGTGATGGCAAGGATGCTTTTCAACCTGGAGCTCATCACCAAAGATTAATCAAATACCAGTGGAAACATTCTCAAAAAGCTGGTCTGCAAATACAAGCAAGGTTTGACTGCTGTAATGCCAGATTACAACAGATTGAGAAAGTATAAACAGTGCTCGACCTGACCTTTTTTAAAAAATTAAATGCAAATTAACATCAAATGAAAATATTCGTGGAAAATTGATTTTCCTTTTCTGGCTGTTTTATTAAGATATGCATCATCTCCTATGAAGAACAATGCTGTTAGCTGAAAGTAATTCCATACCTAAATTTGTAGGTGGAATGAATAACTTTGCTCATAGATTGCAAACCACTTTATATTTCTGTACATTCTGGATAAAAACTATTCCTTTTATCATTTCCAATAACTGAAGTAAAGCTATTTGGAGTGCAAATTGATTTGGAGTACTTTTTCACCAATTTATCAAAGGGTCAGTGCTATGAATTTTCCTGGTACATAGTGCCATTTTACAGCATAGTTATTTTATAGTCAAATAACTATGTCACCTCCAGTTGTTATAAAAATGCTAAATATCAAATGTTTAAAGAAATTTGACTTTGTAATTTAACCCCTTAAAATTGGGCCTCCGTCTCTTTAAAACCTTCTGCTCTGTCTGAAACTCTGCCTTCAGAAAGCTGTCAAAACATTTCTCCTCTATTAATCCTTTACCAGTGTTTTCACCAGTGTTGCAGTCAGAAGTAGCATGTATAATGAGCTCAGCAGATGCACAGTTCAACACTCCAGATATATTTTTGATGAAGGGATAACATTATAACATTATATAAAGCTCTGTGTGATTATTTGTTGATTTATTTTTTTTACATCATGATTGGGAGTATCAGCCCCCTAATGCAATATTTCGATATGTTTCAGATTTTTCAGCAATAGTTAAATCTGTGCAAGATTTACCCTTTTCACATCTGGGATCCTTGAATGTACAAGGTTTTCTTTGAACTTGTGTAAAAAAAAAAAAAAACTACTTTATTTTGACAAAATCTTGATTCAGGTTTCAAATTTGCTTCCACAATTGTTTTTCAACTATTTTTTATGATTAAAGCATGGCTGTTCCTTTAGTGGAAGACTACTTAACGCAACACTAAATGTATTGAAGTGACTGATCACAGTAACAAAGACAAAACTTCTGGAAAGAGGTATTTAACTTAAAAATATATACAGATACAAATATACAGGTAAAACACAGTGGCAAAAATAGAAATACATTTAATATTTCCATACATATAGCCCAAAAATAGATTGAAAATAAAAACTGTAGCTATTTTTTCAATTTCATAAAGTGTCAGATTTTATGTGTACTATATTACATACATTCCTCATTTGCGATCTAGATTTTATATTTACTCAAGTAATTTCTGTCATGAAATTGTTAAATTTGTGTGACAATTTCAAACATTAAACGTTAAAGTGAGACAAACAAGGACAAACAGAAGAAATCTACAGGGGAGTTCTCTTTTGGAGACAACCCTGATATTTCAATATTTTAAGCTTACAGCGCTCAGCTTAAGGGACCATTTCACACGTAAGTATATTCAAAATCAGCAGTCATTGATGTTAAATGTTTTTAGGATGCTTTGGCATAAAATCTGTGATTTCTGCCTTGTGTTTGCTTCTATATTCAGACTTGATTAGTCTCACTGCAAATATAGAAACACAGGCTATTAGTATAGACATGACATTATGTGAGAGCACAGAGTATGACTAAACATAAGAGATATGAATGCAGTACTAACATTTAGTGTAAACATATCTGAAATCATTTTATGACAGCAAAGTGCAATTGAAGGAAAATTGATGGTAATACTGAGCTCTGGCTGCAGTATTGTATAATAACAGATCTTTTTGTTTTGTTTTTTTCAAACAGTATTTGATTTAAACATTAGGAGTAGCTGAGATTCCTTCAGTTTTCCCAATGCTCACATGTTCACTCCTGCATTAATGTGTGTGAATCTCAGTTTGTTGTTTTGTGTTGTCTTCCCCTCCACTTTATGTAAAACACATTTGCACTTATATTTCACTCATTTTAAAAAAGTGACAATCATGTGCTTGTCTTTTTTTTCTTGAATCTACGATCTGTTTTTTGAAGATGAGAAAACATATTTATTTCCAAACCCAATCTTCTTTGTCTTGTCCTGGCTTCTGTGTATAATAGACAGCCACTATTGCAACCCTTCTGCATGTGTCAAGCTGTTGGAGCGCAGCTTGGCGCACTCCACGCACGTTTCTCACAGCAGGGGAGAAACATGCGTGAACAACAACAGAAACTCTGAAAAACATGCAGTTCAAAGCTTATAGACATGCCCTGAAAATCTTTGGCATACATGTGCTTGTGTTTTCTTTTTTCGAAGATTACATTTTTGCGATCAGATATGTAGAGTTCGTCTTTAGCAAAGCCTGATTCCTCACATGCCCTCAAGAAAGCAGGTTGCCACATTTTATAAGAGGCTTACTAATCTGCTTTTAGGTTGGAACGAGGTAGAGCTGCCAGCTACTCTGGCTGATACCATTTTAAAAAGTCAAATTCTACACTGTAGTTAGTTTGCATGTAAGATGGATCAAGTCTGGTGATTTATAAAGCATTCCATATATCCGCAAACATTTCCTTGTAATTTAAAATTTTCATCCTCTATCTGCGCCATTTGTGCATCTGGCTCACAAAGCAAATAGCACTAATGGGACTTATTTGGAACCCTCCCTATGCAGTTCTTCATTTATGACCAATGTACATTCTCTTTGCAAAGTATAAATATGACTTTCCACTACAAAAAATAATTCACAAAAATGAATGAAGGAGAGAAAATTGCTCCTTACAGTGTCACCAAAATTGCAAGGAAAAAATCTGACGTTTTGGTGGTAATTCTTAAATTCATGTTTTACAGCTAGGCAGGGATTCAAACCATTTATTTGATTTTCCTAAAAACAAGAAGTACTGGTTTGAAATAAAATTTGGTCCGGTTAATCAAATATTGCATACACTCAATGCAAATCTGTAAAATAATGATTGATGACTTTTGTTCCTTTCGTTAGATCCTTAAATGTTTCTCTCCAAGACTCCACACACTCTGTTTTCTGGTTTAGACTGTCCGTGGTTCATTGAGTCATGTTTCTTGATGGAGACATTATAGTTCTTTCAGTTGAGCGCAGTAACCTCTGTATATGAGCTAGTTGTATTCTAAAAAACAACTGCAAGATTTCACAAACAGCATTAAATATAAAATATATTTGCAGGTTGGAGAGATCATTTAAGGAAATCAAAAACTCATCTCCGTAGGAAAAGCTAAATTACACCTTCAGCTCCCTGTTTTTGTGCAGCTGGGTTCTTTATCTTTTGTTTCTTTGCCTGCATCACAGTTGTCAGCAGCTTTCAGGTGACATTAAATAGTTCTTTCTAAATATGTATTGCAAACAGCAACTATCATTGAAAATCAGATGCTTTTTTGGTTTGGCTAAAATTGACATAAATATACAGAATTGCAAACCTTTTTCCCTAAGTAATTGAGTAATGATTTAGTTTAAGATTGTGTTATGCAAAGAGATTGCATCTGTTTGGTAGTATTGTTTAGAAAATTATTTCTAAAAACAACTTCTGTTTGCACCTGTTTTTTGTGTGCAGAATGCATACCCAGCCTGAAGATTGTTACAATTTCATCTTTACTTGCTCTCATTTGATTTTAGCATCATTTAGAAACCTCAGTGAATACATATTGAAAAATTGAATCCATGGATTTCATTAAATGCTAATTGAATATGCCCCCAAACAGTTTAAGCCACCAAAATTTATATCTGCTTACTGGTAACTAACATGGAGACTACAAGGTCTTGTGAGAGCAATGTGTTCTCTGTTCTGCAATGTGACCTGAGCTTATTTACTAAGGCTTCCCCTTTCTAAACCGTAGTGAACAACAGGCCATTAAAAAACTCTTGCTACAGTTACCAGGTGGATAATGATGTCTTTAATAGTCTCCACCTGATATTCTTGATTAGAGCAGGCAAACTGTGACAACACTGCATTTAGCTGTCACTACAATGAACTTTCTGACCATTTACTCCTCATTACTCTGCTTGACTAAGAATTAATATTCTTCTGACAGAATTAATATTCTTCTGACATTCCAGGGTACAGTTGTTTGGACAGATTCTAATAATATGCATAGAAATGGACTTTTAATGGATTCTGCAGTAAAAATCTTTTAATCGTTCTGCTTCTCTTTCACACCATGGTGCAACTAAATCACTACAGAGCAGGTGGTCTTTTGAGAGTGATGCATTAAAGTGAGAAAAGCATATGCTGGAATATGTACACTAATTGAATGTTTAAGTTTCTACTCAGTTTTTCGTTGTTAGTTTTAATCTGAGATTTATTTCTGTTGTAACTCACCATCTGTAGCACAGACCATATTTTAATTGCAGCCACTGTTTTTTTTTTTTTTTTAAATGTTATTCATGAGACTAACTTTTTATCCTAAAGTAAATATTGTGTTCACTCTGGTTGTAGTTCAAAGCTATTTGCTTGAAAAACTTTCACCTTTCACAACGTGGTAAAAAAAACATTCTAATTGGAATGAAGAAAATCAATCCTACTATTAGAATCGGCACATAAAACACAATGATTCAATGTTGATGGAGTTTCTCTAGCAGACCAAACTCTGTATGTTTCCTTTCTCCCAAACAGTAATTTATAAGATGAACCTAGTTCGTTCTGCATTGTAGTGGAGTGTCTGTTATTTATAATATAATGCCAGCGGTGTCAGACTTGCAGGCAGGAGGGAGAGCACAGTGGTTAAAGGAGGAGAAGGTAATGGATTCAGCCTGCAAAAAAAGCCTCCAACTGTGCTCGGCTACATAGACCCTTTTCTGTAAAGTAAATGAGACTGAACATAGCTGCAGGATGTTGGAAGCCGTATTATGAAGGACTCAGCAGAAAATCTGCATGCATATTGGTAGGCATCCTGACAGTCCAGCTGAGGCAATAATGGACCTCTCAGAAGACATATAGATATAGATATGTCTGTGGTAAAGATGTATAAAAACTCTGAGGAAAATCATCTTTCAGCTCCTGGAAAAATGTATTGTGTAGTTGCCATCCATTTGTCCACCTGCCCATCCGTCCATGATACAAGTTGATCGGGAAAAATATCCTTTTGACTGCTGTATGTTTTCATCATGCGAGACATTTCTTGAAATATGTGTTCATACATACTTAGTGATAAGTTTGGAGTGGGTCAGGAAGTGCTTTGAAGACCATTTTGCTCAGGCATCCAACTCAACACTGTAGCTGTGTCCATCAAGTGAGAGCTCATTTACATACGGAGACTGTCAACAGTGACATCAAGAAAAGAGCAGGGTCAGCTGAGATTGACAATATGGCTAACATCAGTCCATCTCAACAAAGCGTTTTTCTGCGGAATCCTCTTAGCTGTTTACTGTGCAGCCTGCAAAAAAAGGCTGCACAGTGTCCCACGTTGCCCTCTTTCATGGAAATCGCTGCCTCTGTTTTGAGGGATTATTTGAGGGAGAGTGGGGGAGAGCGGCGTCATAAATCCATGTGATGTTATTTACCTTTGTTGAAAAGAGCTGACACTGTGCTGTAGCAGCAATGCTAATCTGCTGATGTTCTGCAGGCAGAACTGTAGGATAATGTTCCCACAAGGGCTATAAGCAACTCTGTGAACCTTTTTGCTTCTAAGCTAGAATTGGCAAAGTCCTGGAACTCATACTTTCTCCTAAATCTCTATAAAAATATTTCCAATAGATCGTCTGTGAATTTAAATATAGCTACCAGGCCGTATGGTGCTTAATACCCAGTTAGCTTAAGCCAGAGCAAAGAGGACAGTTTATCTAGGGTGTCTGTCCTGTCTGTACTAATGGTAGGCATTAGTACAGTCACTGATTGTCTGTCTGTTCACTGTCACTGATGTTTTAGAAACAGATTGTTCTTACAAATGCCACTTTTGCCCACTAGAAATAAGTTAGATATCTGTCACATTTTCTGTATTAGAATCAATAACGTTTCGTAAGTATAGAAATCCAACAATCAGAGATTCAGTTTTCAATTTCTGTCTTCTGAAAAACTTTGACCCACAAATACTAATTTTAGTTGAGTCTGAATTCTCTCTGATAATCATAACAAACAGCAAAATAAAGTTGTTTTATGTATTGTTATGTTTTCTTCATTTGTGGACATTGGCTTTCCAAAAGCCTTAGAAATGATTTATTTTAGTCTAATATTTTTTATGTTGACTTTTAATTACGGTAGTCTAAAATGCTGCTATTTATGCTCATCATTCCTGAGAGAAACATGTCTTTTCTCACAGCTGTGATATCTCGGAGTCATGAGGGTCCGGGCGAGATGGGCAAGGCGGTAAACATCCCTAAAGACGACCAGGGGAAGATGAAGGAGCTCTTTAAGATTAACCAGTTTAACCTGATGGCCAGTGACATGATTGCGCTCAACAGGAGTCTACCAGATGTGAGATTGGATGGGTACGTATTCTTCTGCTTCCACATCATTGCTGTGAACCACATTACCACACTGGTGGTTAGACGGCGAGTGCAACAAATCTGTACAGAAATATTTACCCAGGCACATGTTTCCTGTTTCCATCAGGAAAGAGGCCTGCAGATAATGTTCTGTTTGAAGTGTTAGTAGACACTTCTTTAATAGTGGAAAGTGCGATGCAGTGTCCTTGAGGGAAATGAGCTTCTACCCCAGGTGAAGAAGTTCAAGTATGACTGAGTGTACAATGAAGTGAAAAATTAATAGTCATATTGCAGTAGCATCCGCATTGCTGCAGATCCCCCATTGGTCTGTTGTTGTGAATACAGAAAAATGCAAAGCCATCGCCTTCTACAATGTTGTTGTCAGCGGTTGTCAGGAGCCGTAACCTGTGAGCAAAAGAATGAAATTGCTCAACCTCTTCCTTAGTGTCAGGACTCATTTTTAACTACTTTTATTTTTATTATTTTAAAGAAGACTGGGTTTGAATATTTCCAAAGCATGCCTTGTGGACACCAACCTAGAGAGATTGCTGATGGGTGGTTATTTAGGTTATAATAGCACCTGTGTTAATACTGAGCTGCCACAGAACAAAAAACAGACAAGCAGTATTTTGGATTCATGTGATGACCTCTCTCAATCAGAGTGATTTTACTACTTTTCTAGAATGGAAAATAAGTAGATTAAGTCTTGTACTGAAGCACTTTGCACCCGTAAGCCTATTTTACAGAAAAAAGGTGAATGTTTAGTGGATTTCAGTGCCAACCTTTTTCTATCTATCATAATAATTTTTTTTCTTCCATATAAACACTACAACAGATTTATTGCAGTACACAGCTCAGTTTTCGAGGTTTTTGCATCTATACAGTGAGAATAATCCAGATAGGGACAGAGTTATCTGTGAAGGGCAATAACACTTTTTCTTTAAGGCAACCTCCTGGCCTAGTTCTGTCAGTCTGCGCTGTCATGTTGAATAGACGGGACTGAACAAGCAATGTTGTCTGCATCGGTGGCTTTTTTCACCCTCTGTCACTTCTCCCCATTCGTTCTCCTGCCATACACTGCACTTTCACTGTCCAGCTCCTCTGCCGTAATGTAGTGAATATTTTATTTAATAAAATCCACTAGTTTATCACTGCCTCACCAATATTCTTTTGCAAACATCACATGAAGCCAAGGACATGATGACACTGCTGTCAACAGTGGTTTTACTTCTTCCTACTCCCCCAGTGACAATGTTTCTGCACCGGTGGCAGTGTTGAAGAGCAGCAGCAGGAAACCAAAACTTTGTTTTCAGGCTCTTTAATAAACTACTTTGTGGAACTAACAGCAAAGTATTGAACAAGTAATTTAAGATTTTATTGATGCTGGTGCCAGCAAAATGATACATGTTTACATTTAGACGGTGGCTGTTATATTGAATATAGTTTAGCTACTAATAACATGTATTTATCCTCATTGTCATTTTACTACATGTCTAACACTCAGCAGCTCTGCAAAAAAAAATCCTGTGATGTCTCTGGATGTATTGGCAATGGATCGTTTGAAATCTCAAAGGATCCAAATGAGTTGTTGATCTAACTTTATCAAATCATATCTATCATGCCGCACTTTTCAGATTTTAAATTGTGAGGAAAGAAAGACTTGTTCTGTCCCACTTCATGTTATGGCACCACATTATGTTGGTCTTGAGAAAACATTGATATTTGTGGTTTCAAATTGGAAGAAAAAAGTGCATGAACACGTTTGAAAGGTTCTGATAGTTTATTTTTCTGTAAAGCTCATCTGCATGCAGTTGTCTAGGCTTCATTCCACTGATTTCTCTTGTCTATGTTGCTGTGTCAGTTGTAAAACCAAGGTGTACCCAGATGACCTGCCCAACACCAGCATCGTTATCGTGTTTCATAACGAGGCGTGGAGCACCCTGCTGCGGACCGTTCACAGTGTCATCAACCTCTCTCCGAGACACCTGCTGGTGGAGATTGTTCTGGTAGATGATGCCAGTGAGCGAGGTCAGTAGTTTGTGTTGACTCAAAAGCCTCCCTCAGAATATAAAGTATTTAATATCGAGTAGACATGTTGTTTACATTAAGATAAATAGAATTTTATCCATACCCTGGATATATCTATAATTTTTATTTATTTTTTTTTGGTAAGGTAAAAGTTAGGACTTAACTTTAATGGCTGTTTGATTTCCCTTACCCCTTGCAGGTAGCTGAAGTTAGTACAGCTATCTGTACTAAATTCGGTGAGCCATGTGCCAGTCTCTGACTTCGCTCTGGGGAAGGTTTGCTCCACAACTAATTTTTAGCTGTGAGATCTTTTTGGGGTTTCTTGCAATGAAGTCAAGACAAGACAAAAACAAGAGCTGAAATAGTGAGGCGAGATAGAAAATGACAAAGGAAGCAAATGAACTGCTCTGTATCCCGGAATAATATATTAAGATGCATAAGAAATGTCAGAACACTTGTGCTAATTTTCCATCAACATTCCTGTCTATCAAACCTATTGATATTGATGATTAGACTGTACGATTCCCCTTCTGATTTATGACTAATGTGTTTAATATCAAATAGGATAACAGACTGTTCAGCTCTTTTTTAGTTTCTTCTATTATCGCTTATATCAAGCGCAGACTTCTACTTAATATAGTGAAATGTCATTCAAATGCCATCTTCTTAACAAGATTTTTCTATCATTGGATCTAAAATCTGATTTCCAGATGCAAAGGTTTTTTTTTTCTCTTATCCATAAATTCTCACCTGGCAAAATGTCATATCTTAAAAAGAAATCATTATCATTGCAATATTTGTAGGATTTTCTTTATGTTATCTATCATTTTTCCAATTTGAATGTAGTGCTTTTATGTGGCATTACTACTGAGTTAAACAGATTTAATTTTGCAATTCAAGCAGGTATAGTTGTTTAAATATAAATAGTTTGTGCCAAATGTGTGATTCTACATTTACACAAGTTAATTGAACTTTTTTGTGAATTCCCTTTAATGAGAAATTCTTATGTAATTATATTATTTGTTGCAAAATACAATTTACATTTTAAATGTGTTGGTTTAGAAATAAAAGCTTTTAATCCTTTTTCACGTTTTCTATTATTTTCTGATTATCAGCTGGCTGCTGAATAATCTTCTAATGTAATTACTTTACTTCAGCTCTAGTTGAATTGCTCTTCAGCTGATTTCCTCCGTTTTTGTTTCAGACTTCTTAAAGGCAAAGCTGGAGGACTATGTGCGGACATTAGAGGTGCCTGTGAAGATTCTGAGGATGGAGCAGCGGTCGGGTCTGATCAGAGCCCGGCTCAGGGGGGCAGCCATAACCACAGGCCAAGTCATCACCTTCCTAGACGCTCACTGCGAGTGTACGGTGGGCTGGCTGGAGCCCCTGCTGGCTCACATCAGAGAGGACCGGTAGGAGCCAAAATGAGAATTTATGACAGAGAGAGATTAAAAAATGCTTTATGAGGGTAGGACGTCACTGTGCAGCAGAGACTGTCAGCCAATTTAACCTTCATGTTGACTCCAGAAACATTTTTGGTAATACTGCTGTTAACTCACCAGTTAGATGAATAGGTGCTTGAACCACAGCTTGATTTGAACATTACTGGAACAGCAAGCTGCCAGCCGGACACTTGACGATAATTGGTTTGTTGCCTCAATGGAGAATTTATCTCACTGTCATTCTATAACCCTGCTAACCCAGCTGCAAGTTGAAGATTTTTGAAGGGAACTTATAAGCAGAAAACATCTTACGTGCAATAGATAACTCCTTTGGTGTCTTTGTTTTGTAAAGTGATTTAGTCCTGGAGGCTAAAGCTGGTAACTGGTTCTATGTAACAGAAAATCTCTAAAATATCCCATTAATGAAATCTGCCTGAATCTGTGAGTTTATTTCGTATTCAACAAAGCTCATCCTTAAAAGAAAACGGAAAATAAGTATAAGTCTATGTTTGATGTATAGTGGATTAATGTATTGGCCTCTAACAAGAATGAGGATGAACAAGAAACATAAGAGCCAGAATAACAATAGCCAAAAAACACATAAAAAAGTCAAACAGTTGCAACAATTCTGACCAATTAAGATAATGCTGAAAATAAATTATTTGAAAAATTAATAAAGATAAAGTAAACTGCAGGCATATATATTTTAGAACTCACAGAACGTGTTTCATTTTTGTCTTTTATTTATGGGAAAAAACTACAAACCAGAAATTACAAACCTTACAATGCATCAGGTGTTTTTCCCCCCCTTTACCTGCCTAGAGATACATTGTCTTAAAATGTATATTTTGTATGAATTAACCTTATAGATGTGTCTGTAATGCATTTCCTGATATTGTCCAAGGTTTTTGAAAATGCCATTATACAGTATGACTCCAACTACTGTATTATTAAAACATTGCATAAGTGAAATGGTGCTGCTAAAAAGTCACAATAAGTGCAAATTTACTTGACAATGTTGACCTCTGAATTTATGAATTTGTAAATTTTTGAGGAAAGAGGAAGACAGTGCAAGAAAACTCAATGAGACTCTAGTCTGTTAAAGTCATAACTTTAAAATAAAATGTTTATTTATTCATTGTTTGTTGCCATTTTGTTGCAGTTATCAAATTGTATCTTTCAGAAGAGCAGTGGTGTGCCCTATCATAGATGTCATCAGCGATGAGACATTTGAGTACATGGCGGGTTCGGATATGACTTATGGAGGGTTCAACTGGAAGCTGAACTTTCGATGGTACCCAGTTCCTCAGCGGGAGATGGATCGACGTAAAGGAGACCGGACACTTCCAGTCAGGTCCAGAAGAAGATGCATCCTCCATGTCCATAGTTGGAATCAAGAAGATTTTCAATAAATTATTTTCACAGCTTAAACCAGAAAGAATTAAACTCAGTGATATATCACATTTTGACAGAAAAGAGAGCACAACTTCTCATCTGTATTCGCTTTATTCCCATCAACAAATTATTATTCACAGAGTTAAAGGATAGACATGGTTACTCTTCTAAGGCTTTGTTTTAATTTGCCAAACAAATTAGTCTGTATTGTTTCTTCAATGCCTCACTGTGCTACAACAAGATACTTTGAATTACATGAATGCAAAGCTCCATACCAAGTTTGATACATCTTTTTTTTTGTTGATATAAAACATTAGTAAATTTATCACAAATTATTTCTTTCTACCTATCTCTGCTTTATGTGCCTCTTCATTATAACCAACAAATAAATACCTCTATGTAGCCTCCTTTCATCCATATGAGCTGATTTGGATTGAATACTAATTTTTATCAAAGAGAGACAAAATTCTAATTTAACATAAGGATAAATAATCTGTCCTTACATAACCTAGATTGCTCTTATTTTTATTTGCTAAATAATCCAGCAAGACTTCAGCAAATACGTTGTTTGTTTTTTGGCAGTAATGTTTTGTGTTTTTTTGTGCAGGACTCCCACGATGGCAGGAGGGCTGTTCTCCATAGACAAAACATATTTTGAAGAAATTGGAAGCTACGATCCGGGGATGGATATATGGGGTGGAGAAAACCTGGAAATGTCTTTTAGGGTGAGTGTCAGAGAACATAATGTTATCATCCTACCAGACTTGCTTGATGGCAGTGGATCCATGCAAGTTCTCCTACCTGCATGCATATTTGATTTAAAATATATGGGAGAGGTGAGCAGAACCTTCATCTCTCTCTCTCATAGTCACAAACACTGTCAACACTAGATTATATCATACATCCCTCATACTACAGGAGATATATCATGCTCTCGTCATTTATTGGCTCCACTGATACAAATATGCACAAAATGGGAGAGAAATTGTTGTCATGGCAACATACTTACTTCACACACCTTGCTTCTCACTGTAAGGCAAGATAAACATACTTCCAGTTGTTTTAAATGTTTATAATGTTGATTAGATTGTATGGATGGCTTTAGGTGAGTAGTCATTTTCTTGTATCCATTACATTTATTGTTAAGATCAACACACATGCTTTTCCTTAACAACCCCCAGAACACTTTAAGAAATAAGGACAAAAGCAAAAAAAAAAAAAATCTTGGTTATTTAGTTATTCTTTACACAAAGCTTCCATATCTCTATATCTACTCTGGATATTTTCTTTTTAAGTCTCCAAACAGAAACTGTTTCACTACTAACGGCCACTGCCTTTCTTTTGTAGACAAATTCCAGTGTTTAATGTAAAGTTTGTTTTATAGCTGATGCATTAAAAATGGTGCATTAAAAAGTAATGAAGGCTGCGTAAGTTTTTTTTCTCTGCAATCTTTTGAGCTGTTGCAGCATAATCTGCCTATAGGCAGCTGTTTGTTGCTCTACTTTTCCCCTCCGACTTCCTTCCTGCTGCTTGGGAATATTGAACCAGAGATAGAAAAATGGGTCATATTGTGAAGCTGTACCTCCTGTTCATAGCCTCAGTGTAAACCAATGTAATCTTAATTCTTTGGTAAAATAAACATTTTCCAGCTACAATTTTATGTGGTAACATCAAACTGAACTTTTAGGTTGTCAAGTTTAGGTCTGTAACAAATTTAGGGTTTGGTATTAAGAAATACTGAACAATTGTAGTGTAAGCTAATTTGCGATGTCTGTCCCTAATTGGGCTTTTGGCTACAATGCTATGATCTCTTGTCTTACCTATTTTGAAGAATGTCAAGTTAAGTTTTACCCTAATGTTATCACATTTATCCCTCAGGATGCTAAGCCATTCATTACTAAAGCTTCTCAACCTTTTGATCTACTACAAATTAAACAGATGCACTGATTTGTGCCATTGGCCATTTGTAAGCTGGAATACTAGGGCAGTCCTTAACACAGCTGTCTTGACCAGAACTAAAAAGTAGAGGCAACATGTAGTTTTTATCATCTTTAGCATTGGAGTAATTCCCATGAAATTCTAAAATATACTGTTTAAGTCAGAAGTGAAAACATTGTTTCTGTATCTTTCCCATAGATGTCAAAAATGTCTTCTTGTCTTGGCTACTTACTTATTTAAATTTCAAATTTTAGTGTTTCTTTCTTAATAAATCTTTACCTCAGTGCAGAGAGTACTGTTTGTACAAACTCATTTTTTCATTTATTTAAATTCCTGTCTTCCCAGATCTGGCAGTGTGGCGGATCCTTGGAAATTATAACATGTTCACATGTGGGCCATGTTTTCCGCAAAGCCACTCCATACAGCTTTCCTGGAGGAACAGGCCAAGTTATCAACAAGAACAACCGACGGCTGGCTGAAGTCTGGATGGACGAATTCAAAGACTTCTTTTATATCATCTCACCAGGTACAGAGCAAAGCAATTGTTGCGTTGCGACTGCATGTTTTTCCCCCCACTTTTATAATAGAAGAGCACGTCTCAGACAGTTTAAAAATGACGTACACTGTTAAGGTTTTAGGAATTTATAGATGACTCAGGGATTTGCTTTATATTTTATTCAGCGTACATTCCTCTTTAAAAGCAGATGACCGTCCTCATTACCGATCCATTCTGGGGTTGCTGATATTACATTTAGCAAATTGCTCTGAACGGATGTGTCTGGTCTATTTTATTATGTTATTCTCTTTCAGAGTCCTTTTCTTTTCATCCATTTAATAATTCACATTTCTCTCTCTTCTCATATGCTGGAATGGGAGGCTGCTGTGTCATCTTCAAAGGAGGCTAATTCATTTTTGCCTTCAGACACACTTTAAGCTCTCTCGTGAACTCAAGTTCAGAAATTTGTCAAAACTGGTCCTTTCTCCAATAGGGCTTCGGCGCATATGGAAAAACTAGAGCAACAGGGCTGTGCAGCTTGAGAGATGAGTACCCCTCCATCTGTTGTCTCAGTAATGTGATTACCCTTTAGCAGAAATCACTTTTCCGGAAATCTCTGGCTAAGTGTTCTAGATGGCTTTCCAACCTATAAGGGATCATCCTTAATCTGTGGATCTTCCTCCACAAATTGTGACCTTCTCCACGGCTCGGTCAGGCAGGACTCTCCATGGGCAGGTGTGCAGACAGAGCCAGCATTGTGATGGATGGCTTTTGCTGTGCGCTGTGGCCCAGCAATGCCTCTCTGTTCCTCCTGGACATTATTGAGGATGATCTGAGCTGTGCTGCTGCTGCCAGCGCTCACTTATTGGCACAGAGGAGCACGCAGTGTTGCTTCATTTTTGGAGAGCCCTATAGCCTTCCTAATAAAAGAGTAATTGCCTCCTTTTTTCCTTCTTAGCCGAGTGTTTTAGGATCAAAGAAGCTTCTGGTTGTCCAAAATATTATCTGCCTCCTACAGTCCTTTCCAAAAGTAGTCACAACCTACAAACTTTTGGCTTTCGCTTTGTTGCACACACTATAATAGGATTTTATGTGATAAACCAACTCATATACTGTGTGACTAAGCAGAAGGAAAAAGAGATATGTTTTTCAACACTTTCAAAAAATGGAAATCTGGTGTGCATTTGTATTTGACTCCCTTTATTCTGACATCAATAATTGAAACTAGTGCAACCAATTGAAATTAGAGTAATTATCAAAATTTCAGGTGTTGCCTCAGATTTTGAACTAGATTTAGGTCTGGGTTTTGACTGGGCTGTTCTAACACAAAAATGTGCTTTGGTCTAAACCATTCCACTCTATCCCATTTTGGGGTCTCATCTGACCGCAGAATCTACATTCACATGTTTGCATTGTCCCCTATTTGGCCTTTTGCAAATTTTAAGTTAACTTTGTAGGACTTCTTTTTAACTGTGGCTTTACTTCTTGCCACTCTTCTCCCAAGGCCAAATGTGTGCAGCATAACAGCTATCCTATCAACAGATTCTCTCACCTGAGCTGTGGTTATCTGCAGCCCCTCCAGAGGTTCTGTGGGCCTCTTCACAGCTTCCATACCTTATAAATAAAATATTTTGGCTTGTGGTTGTAATGTGACACAAGTTCTAGGGGTATTAATACTTTTGTTAAACACTGTAAATATTTCTTCTATGTTAAATGATAAGCATGTGTTGGTATTTGAAGGTGTATGTCCTTTTCTTTAGTTGATGTTTGACTACCGGTAGTTTTTGCCGCGCACTGTTGTTGGTCACACATTTTGACTGGTTATTGTAAATTGTGCTATTTTCTCCTCATTGCAATCAAGCTCTTTCATAATAAATTACCACCCTGCATCTATCTGCACACGAGCTATGACTCCTCAAGAGGCACTCCAAGACAAACCATCTGCTTGATGAGCTTGTGTCTGTGCCCAGTGGCTGTCTAATCCATCCCTTCTTTTCGGTTTCAACAGTGCTGATACATCAGGCTGTTTTTATTTGGCAGCATGATGTTCGTTTCTAAGAGCAGCATTAACCTAAACAGTATGTGCAAAATGGACTCAAGAGGCCAGGTTAATTATGTATAACTTAAGAGAAAATCCCTCCCTGATTAACATCATGGCACAATTTTTTATACAGAGCTGTGCCATGTTGGTGAGAAAAGGCCCTCTGGTGTTTCTTCATGGTGATGCAAGAAAACAGAACAGTTGTTTCACAATGGGAAAATATGAAATCAGCCTGATGACACTCTCCGATAAATGTGATTAACTCCTCCATTGACTCCTGCAGGTGTGATGCGGGTGGACTACGGAGACGTCTCCTCCCGCAAAGCTCTCCGAGAGGCCTTGAAGTGTAAACCATTTTCCTGGTATCTAGAGAACATCTACCCTGACTCCCAGATCCCAAGAAGATACTTCTCACTTGGTGAAGTATGAGCGCTCTTGTACATTAATTTTGTATCTTTTTTTTGGTCCTACCGTTTGCCTGATACAAGTGCTTCTCAAGACATAAGAATATCTTCTGAAAGTGTAATTTTCTAAAGAAAAAATATTTTTGTTTTTTGTTAGCTGTAAGCCATAATCATCAAAACAGAAATCAGTGTATTGGTTTCACATTTTAATTACTGACATAAATTTACTTTTTGATTGGGCTTTTCTTTACACTCTTCTCAAGACTTCTCTGTTGCTTGAGCACTTTGTTCTACCACACTTTTTCCTTCCTCTAAGATTTCCATTAGTATACAAAGTTACATTACTCAGCCATCTTCTTTAGCAGTGACCTTTTGTGGCTTGCCTTTCTTCGCAGGGTGTCAGTTGACTATCTGCTGGACAAATTTCAAGTCCTCTGCAGGTCATAAAATAAGATCTCTGCTTCCTTATACATCATTTTTTAGTGGTTTTATGTAATACAATTTTCTAGAACTACTCACTCTTGTGTAATAAAAATTATATATAAGACATGAGTTTCACATTTTGAATTGAAATTTAGGTTGTTTCATGATTGATTGGGACAAGATCATGCATATCTGTGTTTTCAGAACAACAATATTACAGAGCGATAAATGCAAAGTTCTATGGACCCGAGAAAGGCTGGAGAAAGTAAGCCATACTGAGTCTGTTGTATTGAATACTTATAATAAAGTCCTGCTTGGATGCCCACACAGCCGATATTGATCTGAGACAAAAAACCAAACCTGTTTAGGATTTTAGGATTTTATTTGAAACATGATGGAACTTGACTAAATGTCATGTTTTTACTGTTGATTCTATGTTGCACCATGTTTCTGTTTTTTGATATGATGTAAAGCACTTTGAAATGCCTTGCCGCTGAAATGTGCTATACAAATAAAATTTGATTGATTGATTGATTGAGACATTTACAGAGTTATTCTGTATACAGAGGGAGTGGGGAAAGGCTTATGTATCAATTTATCTGATCTTTACTTGGTGAGTAAAAATTATTATTATTCTTTTTTTTTTGCAAAGATAGCAGGCTGCAGGAGTAAGTGTTTGATCTGCAGCAAGAATGTGACCATCACATTAGCAAGATAATACAAGTTCAAGCTCCTGCTAACTCAAGATGAAAGTATTTTTTTAACTAACTGGATTTGGTTTTTTATGCATTTCTGCTCCAGTGCACATTTTGGAGGCAGAACTGACATGAGCCATGTCTCCCTCAGGGTAAATGGCTATTTAAAAAGTAGTGTCAGAATAAGAACTTATGGTGAAAAGAACTTGAAATCCTCCAACAGCTGGGAATGGGAGGATTTTCATCATTGCTTCTCTGTCATCCTGTTGTAAAAGAGCTGAATCTTTTTCTGCCACCTCCTCTCGTCCCTCTCCCTCCAAGCCAGACTTCTTCTGACTGAGTCCGAATTACCATAACACACTGTCAGCCTTTCTGTAAAAACTGTAATTGTTGGGTTTTATATTTCTTAATTGTGATGGTTTAGTTGTGCATGTTAACATCTATGTAAATTTACACATTTGTATTTGGTTTTATTTCTTCCAATAAAATTGGAAGATTTTCTCTGTAATTCATTAAAATACTTGACTATGAGCATAAAGTGATGAGCAATGTTTATGCACATGTGTAAAATAATGATTTCCTTAAATGTATGCAGTGGAAGTAGGAAGGGGAAAATTACAGTGAATAGATATGAAGTAAGGATATGAACTTTCAAGGAGGCAAATTCACCGTTAGAGCCACATTTTTGAGTTTGGCTAAATGTGTCCGTATACCATTTATAATTCTTTTGCAGATATGTTCCAACATAATGGCATGGTGATAAACTCATAGTTATTGTATTTCTGTAAAAAAACCCAAATCTTCATATGTCGTCATATCCTCTCCTTTGGGATGGTTTGGTAAAAACATTAAAAAGAGCAAGCTGGGTAACTTTCCTGTTTGATAAAAGCCATTAATAGATGCCAGTTAAAATTAGCTGCAGTGGTTTCCGTCACTGTCACCATCACCATCATCAATCTATCTTGGGTTTTCTAACAGAGAAATATATTCAGATCTATGACCTTTATGTGATCTGACTTTATCAGCTTAGAAATACACAACTAACCATTTACAAGACGATATGGATTTCAGTATGACCGTTTTGAAAAGTACATTCTTTGAATAGTAAAATTATTGGTTTGTACCTGCCTGCAGATCAGAAATGTGGAGACCAACCAGTGTGTGGACAACATGGGAAGAAAGGAGAACGAGAAAGTTGGCTTTTTCAACTGTCATGGCATGGGTGGAAACCAGGTGAGGGAACAAACTATTTTCTCTCTTAAGGCATGTCTTTCTAAAATGTATAGATTATACAGAAAAAAGGCCACCTTTTAATATTTGACCCCATTGATAGCTTGTATAAAGTTTCATATTTTTCTCAGCTTTTCATGTTTAAATTGTAAGTGCTTTTTTGAATGAGCAGTAAACATGCCTTTGATCACCTACAGCAGTGGTCCCCAACTTTTTTATCACCGCGGACCAGTCAAGACTTGGCTATTTTACTGCGGCCCAGCGGTGAATCGTCAGATAAGGTTTCTGCATGTTGGTGTGTAAGCTAAAGCCTAGTTCACATGGCATAATTTTAAATTTTTTGCCCTGGTTTCCCTAACTGGGAGCGAGAACGCAACCTGTTGAATGTGACAAGTAGCCAATCATAAAACGCGGTGACGTAAGCATGCAGGGGAATCCCAAACAGCTGACATGGCGCAACCGAGAGTCTGGTGGACATCGGAGATGATATGCGGAAACTGTCATGTGCTTAATAAACATGGATGTTTATTCAGTTAAAACTGTTAACTACGAAAAAAATAACTTTCCTCCAAATCACAGCTCCCGCCGTCTTTTATCAAACGCCTTTTCTTTTTGTTACGTCTTTTATCGCTTAAAATGAGTCCACAAACTATCACTACTGCTTCTACTTCGTCATCCGTGTTTGTTTATTATACATTTACATATGGTATGTTGGGGTTTTACGTAATTTTCTTCTGGAATCGGGATGTTCATGAGTGGAATCGATTTGTGTGTGGTGTGTTGCTCCTGCCATGTGGCTGGACACATGAACCGATCGAACCTGTTGTACTTTTATCGGCTCTGTGGTCACAGAGGTTTGGAAGATCGGCCGACAATCCTTAAGTCGTGCCGTGTGAATCAGACTGAAAACTCACAAGCTCTACTTCTCTTATCTTATCTCATCTCATCTATATGTTAGAAAGAAGCCACCAGTGGAGTTAAAATAAAGCCACTTAACTGTAATTAGTAAATATATGTTTGGAGAAACGAATGTGCAGAATATTGAGAAAATAAATTGTTTCTCACAGGAGGCTCTTGCATCTAATTTCTATCTTCAGTCAATGTTATTTATTTTAATTTTAAATAAAGCCAGAAGATTAGATACATTTTGTAGTTATATAGGATAACTGCCCTTTTAAACAATTAAGTATTTTTCCACAACTTTTTCATGATGGTTTGCTAAAATGTTGTACCAATCCTGCTGAGAGAACTGGTGAAACTGAGCCAGGTTTGCAGACCGACTTGCTCGCACAGACCTTCTCAGTTCTGCCTTGAATTTTTTTGTCCCACTGAGATCAAGTCTTGGTGATGAAAACTCCAAAACATCGACTTAATTATCTTTAAGCCATTTGGTAACTAATCATCCATTATATTTGGGATCTTGTCCATTCAGAAGAACCATTTTAACCTTTTGCTTTTTTGGTTTTTCTTTATGATTTGATCTTTGATAAGAAGTACACTAGTCCCTTTTTGAATCCAGCATTTAGTTTATCCTTAAAGACCTTGAATTATAATCTTTACTGAATGCTTATTCTATGCTCAAACATGCAGCTTAAAAGAGTGAAAATTTAGAATACATTTTTGTCCCTATAGAAAGAATAGAGAAAAAAGTATTTTACACCTTTGGAATGGATTCATTGTGTTTTCATTCATCTTTGTGTTGCATTCCCCAGGTCTTTTCCTACACAGCGGATAAAGAAATACGGACGGATGACCTCTGTTTGGATGTCTCCAGGCTCAACGGGCCCGTCAAGATGCTCAAGTGTCACCACATGAAGGGCAACCAGATGTTTGAGTACGACGCCGAGGTAGGATCTGTGTTTCCTGCAGGAACCAGAGTCCAAATCGAGGCAGTGGGATGTGGTCCGTTTTACCCTCTGATGATTACGTCGTCAAATCGAAAGCAGTGGTTTACTAAAATAGGATTTACATGGCAGAAAATTGGAAAATGTGATGCCTCTTCTCTGCCACTAGATGGTGTTGTGTGTTTTTTGTAGGTTTTTATGTTTTTAAGCAGCTCAGTGTTGAGGTGCTATTTCCATCCAGCAGCTGTGTCTCCTCTCATCTTCTCTCATTTCATATAGTATGTTGGCAAGTGGGAGTATGATTTTGAGGTAAGCTGTCAAAGTTCTCCTGCCTTAATCTCCCTATAGCTTATGTCCTGTGCTCTGAGTACAGTGATATCCTCTAGCGAGTTTGAAGAATTTGTGGTTCTTAGGTTAGAATGCGTAAATCTATGTGAAATTTTAGCTTTTTTTTTCTTAGTTTGAAGAAAAGGGGGTGGAAAATGTCACTGAATTTTACAGCTATTATTAATTTCCTTTTAATTTGATATTTTTAGAATTTCAGTGATTACAGATAAAAGAAGACAAATTTATACAAATACATTTTTGTAGCAAATATCATTTTTAAGAAGAGAACCTCTTAGTAATCAAAAATTATAATTAAAATACATACAATGCTTTACAGGTACTTACTCCTGTGTGCATTTTTGTTTTGTCATAAGACACATTTACTGAATTTATACAAAACAAATCCACACATATGTCATAATTTATTGATCTGCTGCTCTATAGAGCAAAAGAGGAAACCAAAGTAAGATTAATGACATTGGTTTATTACCTTCATTTTACCTTACACTCCTGTTTGTGCAAGCTGTAACTTTAATATTCATCCAAATGAAGAAGCAGATGTTGTGTACAAGACACAGCACGACATTTTATGCTCCTGAGAGAAGTACAAATATTCTTCCCTAAGCCTTCTTAAGACTTCGTTGCCTGACTGGTCAAAATACATTAGGGCTTAGGGAACTCGAAAAGTATTTGTGTTTTAACTATTTATGAATTTTGAAATCTCTGGAGAGATGCTTGAAAAGTCCTGCAGTGTAATCTGTGAGTGATTGAGTCATCACATTGCTGATGTTTCGATATGGCGAGGCGAAAAAGCCCACAGGCTGTTCCCATCAAGCACAGAGCAAACCCCAGGGGAAATTCTTTAATTACGCTTTGTTCTCAGGGCACTTTCGGAAAGTTGAAAAAAAAATAAATAAATTGAATAAATAATGAGTGAAGCAAACCAGACCGGTAAACAGCGTTGGGTTTTCACGACTATTGCGGTCAAGGTTATTTTTAACACAGGTGTGACTGACAATGTCTGAATCCTGGGTCCCTGGAGAACTGTGGAAAAATCCAGCTGGTCATCAGTTTCACTTTAACACATTTAAGTTTTCATATTCCTGATGTAAAGTTGTTATTTGCAACCTCTTTTAATTTTAAATGCTGTTATGCATTGTCAAAAGGAAGCTGTTGTCAGATGTGCCGCTAATATTTCAAAATTCTGTTAACATTTTATGAATGACATTTACATTATGTAGCCAAGACATAGTTCTGACTTAAATCTGAAAAAGTAGAGAAAGCTAAAGATTAGGATGGCCACACCTGCTTATAAAATTTTGTAAAAAAAAAATGGCATATAACTTAATGCCTTTAAATACACCTGAAGCCTGAGACTGTAGTAAACAAACATGTTTTTCCTCAACTGGGACTATTAAAAAGGTATGAAGTGTCAAAGTTTGGTTCCGACAATGTGTTCCAGTTATGATTCTCTTTAGCTTTGTTTGTTTTTGCTGCAAAAAACTGACATAATAATTATAATAAATTAAAATAATTATCTTGCTTGCCTTTACGATCATGTGTTCCTCTTCCTTCCTGGATCCGTGCAGAAACACACCTTCCTCCACATCATCACCCAGTCATGCCTGACCATCAGCCGTCTGGAGGACGGCACCTATGGCCCCACTGTGGAGTACTGTAACAACAGCCCTTTACAGGCGTGGATCCTCCACAACTACACCCGCCTGGAGGTCGCTAGACACCTTTACTTCAGTCCCACCGATTATATTCTCTAAACTAACATCTGCTCTTTGGGGCATTGTTTTGGGGGCATGAGGTGAGCAAGTTAGCTGTTGCGATCTAGTTTAGCAATGTAGTTTAGATCAGTTAGATTGTTTAGTCGGTAGTTGCCTCCAGAGCAGATTGTCACTTTAGATATTTTATTTGCTTTTTGCAGGAAGAGCAGATGGATTCAGAGCATGTTGTGATTCTTTCAGGTCTTAGAATGTGGATGCAGATTGTTCTGCGAAGCATTAAAAAGCTTTTACTGGTGACCTTTTTGAGGGAATCCATGAAGACAGGGCAGAAGCACATTAAGCAATGACAGATGTCCCTTCAAGATGCTTCAGTGTATAAGATCTTATCTGCAGGACCTTTAGCTAGACTTCATGCTAAATTAGATCTCATTTGACATTTATTTTCCAACATGAATGTTTTATTTTGATTTGAATATTCACTGGCTGTGTCCTGGTCTGCCCACGCCTGGTGAGTGATGTTTGAAACGGAGGAGGACATGTTTATTTTTAGCTGATTATCTACCAGCACACATGATTGAAATGGGTCAGCTATTGTTTACAAGTTCTTTGAAGTGATCCTTCATTGTGGAGCTACCTTTTCATGGCTCTGGACACTCAGATGGCTCTCTTATTGGCCTGAAGCAGCTGTGCACACTGTGTGTCATGTTCAGATTGTTAAAGCAATGAATCCCAATCATCAGGGCTTTTCACCATTCTGCCTACTTATTTACATAGCTCTGTAAGAGATGTTCTTTTGCTCCGCTTTTCTTTTCATTTCAGGGTTATTTTTCCGCCTTTGCGCCTGTCATTTTCTCTATAGCCTATTCTGTTCTGCAGACTTATCTCAAGTTTGCACTTCAGAGCCCTAAACCTTGGTGACTCTAAAACAGCTAAAGAGCATGCAGAATGCCACAGTTTTTGTGTCCCTGCTCCATAAATTGAGCTAGGAGCTCCCAGAACTTGTGTGTCGGAGTCATGGCAGCAAAGTGACGTGCTGTTAGATGGCCTGATTTGCTGGTCGCGCTCTGAGTTCCTTCTGACATTGCCCTAAGAAGAAGGAAGCACGGATGCAAGACCCAGTCATCATTAAAGCAAACGAAACTATTGCTTCACTCTGCCTTGAAATAAAAGGAAAGCGCCTGAAAAGAAAAAAGGAAAAAGAAAATAAGTCAGCCTTGTAGATCTCCACAGTCAAAATGGTGACTCTTATGTCTCGATGCAAGTGTAGTGTGCTGCCTGGTGACATAAAGGATGGTTCGAAGCAGTCTTCATTTAATTAGCTGGTCTCAGCTGCACAAACGGTCTGTAACTTGCTCTGGAGGCCCTGCTTCATTTGCTGAGAGGTTAGGATGGAAGTTTTCTCTACCCTAAAGCTGGCATGAAATAATTATGAGCAAAGAACTGGACTTCCACAGTTCTGCTAATTTCATTGAAGGTACATTTTCCTTGCCCTCCATTGTAATACTCCTCTCTTGACGTCTCTTGCTATTATAACTTAGAATTTTTAAATGAAAAGAAAAATAGCTCTCTCAGTAACATCTGAGTCAGCCTGATGAGTCTTCCTCCAGCAAAGAGATGCCCTGATCATTAATGATTGTGATATAACGAATAAGTTATGGTCCAGCATTAAATTATGAAGAATATTACCAACTTATAGACATTGTAGTTAAGCTTTGTGAGGTTCCAGAGCTAAGTGAGATTCCAGTTATTTTGCAACAAAATACATGCAAAACTTTTTGCAACATTTCCTTATGTTATTGGAGTTCACTTACAACAAGCCCTACCAGCTGCAGGGGTTCTCTCCATGGCCAGAGTGCTAATGAATCACGAATAGGCTCTTTTTGTTCGATTTAGATAGCTTTGTGTTATTGTGGATTGCGCAAAAAATAATAAGTAAAATGTGTATGCTATGCTGTGACTTCTTGAAGGTTCCTAGAATGACTATAGGGTTAAATAGTCAATAAAGTATGCATACCAAATATAAAACTCTTACATAGTTGAGGAAGTAAATGTAAACAGCCAAATGATAAGTTGTTCTGTGCATGAAAATATACTAGGGTAACACACATGGTCTTGTTAAAACACTGAGCTTTTTCAGGGGGATTTGTTGTTGTGTAATCAAGCTATCTTCTACACGTCTCTAAATTAGAAACGTTGACATCAAACTATAACTTTAAAATTAATGTACAGAGTGAACAGTTTTTGCATCCGGATGATGTCTATATTAGCTTACTCTGTCAACACAAGTGGGTAGCTAAAGAAATATGTTGTTTTAAACTTTAAGTTTGACACCCTTTATATTGAGAATCTACTTTTTAAAAAAAAAAACCTGTTATATCCAGATCTAATAATAATAGCATTGATGCATTTTGCCAGATGAGGCTACATGCGTGACAGCAACTGGATGGTGCTTCATGAGCCAGACTTCACTTGAAATATTGTGGCGTTTTGATAGTGTAAAGTATTTTTATTGATATTACTTCTCATCATTTTCAAATGATACAGAAAAACATTTTTTTTTTTATGTCAGGATTATATCATTCTTCTTTTTATCATTTTTTCCCCTTTTTCTAAATAAAGCAACCTCTTTGTTCTTTTCTCCAGTCTTTTTGGCAGGTGCGAGGGATCGTGTGCCACCTGCTCTTTGTTCTCACTCTGTTTGAACAAATGAGCCTTGTTGGGCAGTCTGCAACGTGTACTTCAGGAAGTATACGTGTGTGTGTGCACATCCTCATATCTGGGCAGAGAAATACTGGTACTTGTGTTTTAATAGCTTAAGATCAAACATGGCCAGAGCGTCTCTGCGAGCTCATTAGTCTGGAGATCCTCCGTCAACGGCCAAAGCACAATCTTGTTTTAATGAACAATTACAGTTTGCCTCCAATGTAGGATAAAAAACGCTGTGCCAATCACAGACTGAATATTATAGTTCTTCACATGTATTTTACCTCATATTTGTAAAGAATGACTCCCAAGATAGTGCTGTGCTTACTGTAAAACCTGGGGTTATATCCGCTTTGCTATTTCAGTCTTACTTTGAAAGATACCCATAAATTATATTATAATACAGAGCTGTGTGCCTTTGTAATATAGGTTTTGCAAACCTTTATTACAAACCAATTAGATGCTGGTGCATCTCTAGCAACTAACTGGAGATGCACCAAACTTTTTCTTTAAAAACCGACATAAATATTGTCCATTTCTGAGAGAGTTTTTTTTTTTCTAGCACAATTAAGATGCCATTAAAACTAAGTTATATTTTTTAATATGCTCCTTAACATTTATAGATTTTTTTTAAACATTTCAAAACACAAAAGTAACATTTAACATAGAATTAAATTTTTAACTTTTACATTTCAGTTATAAGTGACTGTGTTTGACATTTATGCATTAAACCAAGAAGAAAACAAAAACAATAAACAAACCTTAGAAGTCATAGTATTAGAACACCAGATTATAATTCCAGAAATCTTCAGCCGTGATTCATTTAAAATTCAGAACAGATCTTGGAGTGACATCATATAAAGTATAAAATAAAAACGCTATAAATTACTAAAAACATATTTTTGTTAGAATAGTTGTTAGTTGAAACAACATGAGCAGCCCAGTGGAGATTGATGGATCAGGTGAGATAGATCCTTGGCAGCATAATGGAAACCTCTTTGTGCATTTCCTCGATGATTAACAAAACCTACATTCACTGGAGGTTTTCCAGTGAATGTAGGTTTTAATTTCTAAATGATGCTTGTTGGTTGACATATAGAGGTTGAAATCTAAAACAAACGCTCACTGTATAAATTGTGATCTTCCTCTAAACTGCGGCACCTGGCCGGTATGAAATTGCTCGATTTGAGTCACTGAAAATGATGTGCCGAGAAATCTGCAGGTGACCAAATATTTTCACCTTAATGAGCTCTGACACCTGACCGACTGGCTGTAAACTCAAAGGTCCAATCTTTTATACACCAGTGAACCCGCTCTGAGATCTGCTGGGTCACCTTGAAAACAACATTCTTTAGTCTAGACTTTACCACAGGTAAAGCTACTTAGTTTCAAAGTTGTATTTAAAAGTAAAGTCAAAGAAACGCATTTAAATAAAACTTTCTACAACATAGCAAGATGTGTTAGAGAGAGAGTAAGGCTTTCATCAGATAACAGGATGGATGAACAAATTACAGCAAAGTGAGTATTTAATCCTTTTCTGCCTCGATCGGTTTTGGACCGAATGTGGGCAGCCTTTTGAAAAGCCCAAAGTTAAAGAAAGATTTACATTCTTCAGAAATTACCATTTGAGACCTCTGATTTCTAATGTGATACTGAAAATGTGTTCTAAAGTAATAGTAAAACCCTGAAACTACTGTCTCACACCTCTGTTCCAAAGCAGAAACTGGCTTGAAATTATTTAAAATGTAATTCCTGTAGTTTATTATAGTTCTTGGGAAGTTCTTGACTTCCCAAAGATTTCCAACTACAGGACAAAGCTACTCATTGGTTTGTAAGAAATTTTACTCTAAAAAAGTGTTTTAAAACAAATGCGGTCCTTTTATCATGTGTGTGTAATTATAGGGCAAGAAAGGCAACTCTAGAAAGAAGTAAGGTTGTGAACACATCTTCCATATGAGCGCATGAACATGAATGGTTAATTTAGGACCACTGAGAGCGCTCCTGCTGTTCTTGGTGTTGGGGGAGTTGCCTCTGCTGCCGTCACGGTAGATAGCTTTTCTCCCGTGGTACGCATCGATGCAGTGGTTGGGTTCGTCTCTTCACAACAGGTGGGGCCTTTTTTTTTTTTTTTTTTTCCCATTGTTCTGTTGCCTTGCTTCTCCAGCTAACTTGACAGAGCAGCAGAGAGACAGGGGCTGACAGGTGAGAGGGGGACAAACAGCAGGAGAGAAACAAAATAATTACACTGATGAAGGAAGGCCCTGTAAAATCACAGCTGTGACAAGGAGCCGGTATGCACGAATCCAGAAGCTACTTAATGGAATTCAGACGTCATTAATTTTCCAGAGACGTCTTTCATGAAGCATTCCTGTTAATCAGTCATTGTCAACTGATCTCAATCTGACAGATCCTGAAACAACTTGTGTCAAGGCCAATTTATTTTGTAGACGATTCCACTGCTGGGCTATGATGTATGATGTGGCCTCTGTATTTTCCTTTTTGTTTTGAGGTCAATGTTATCAAAATACACAGGCATAGCCTATTTGTATTTTTTGGAACAAGGTCTTGCTTGTTCCAAAAACATTTTCGTGTTTGGCTGTACTATTGTACTAAATAAATATACCAAAATGTATTAACTCCAATCCAATAATTTTAAATACTAGATATTGTAAAGGCAATGCACCCTTGAACCTATTCACATGTTTATCATGTTGCATCTATAAACTTTACTGTGTTTATATTATTTACATTGGGGTTTTATGTGATAGTTATCTACAAAGTAGTACATTATTACACAATGGAAGGAAAAATATGTGTATTTACTTTAAAAATACTAAAAATCTTAAAAGTGTAGGTTTTTTACATTTAATTTTACTTTGGTACACTTAAATAAAATCCAGTGGACTATTCCATTTTTACAGATGAAAAGATCATTGTTCAAATCCAAATGTACCATCTAATTGAGAATCTGTGACTAGATCTTAAAATTGATATTCACAAACACACTCTATCCAATCTGACTGAGTTTGAGCTGTTTTTGCAAAGAAGAATATTAAGAGGTTTTAGTCTCTGGATGTGCAAAGCTGGTAGCAAAGGATTTGCATCTAAAATTGCACTGATTCCTGGTTCTACCAACTATCCAGGGTGCCTGAATAGAAATGCATTTTTCAGTATCAGTAAAATGCTTCAGCTTTTGTGTTTTGTAATGTGACAAATTATTTTAGAAGTTCCATATGAATAGAACTTCATGGGTGTATTTTTGTTTTTTTTGCCTTTCATTCTAAATGGAAACAACCATTGATTCCTCCTACAGGAGCCTCAGTTTTTATAACCGAAATGCGTGTTCTGACTTTCAAAAGCATTCCTCTCACGTTTTTCCACCTACATGGATTTGTGTTTACAGATCATAAAAATTACAGTTGGAAGGAAGTTGTCCAGCCACAGCTGTAATCACCTGTGTTTGCTCTCTTCTCAGCAACTGACGCTGCTCCATGTGAATAGCAACCAATGCTTGGACATGCCGTCTGAGGAGGACAAGATGGTCCCCTCCCTGAGAGACTGCAGCGGCAGCCGCTCCCAGCAGTGGCTGCTCCGTAACATGACCCTGAGCATCTGATCTTTCACCTCGACATTCCCTCCTCCTCCTTTTCCTAACCCGACTTGCCATTCACACCCTCACCAGGTGGCTCTTAACACACAACATATGCTTCCTCCTGTAGCTGCCTGGCCACCAGTCGCAGAGACGCTGGGATGCAGCAGAGGATTAACTTCCTCTATGGATTCGTATCCTGTTGAGGTGGGCCTCAGGTTTAAGCAAGGCAGCACCTGCCTTTCCGACCACATAATGAGGCATATCTTTAGACTGTCCAGGCTGGGAGAATGATGCATGGGGTCTGAGCATGAAGAACATGCATTTGCTTGTAGAAACTTCTCTGCTGGAGTTTAAACACATAAACAGAAGAGTTGGTAAAATATTGAAATCTCCAAACATGCTCGGCAATGTTAGTGAGTGCATCAGATCTTATCAGCAGATCTGGTTTGCTGCTCATCTTTTTTTTATCATCGCTATCTGCTCTGCTTAGATAAAAGAAAAAGGTTTGCCCTAGGATTTCTAAAATGAATTCAGTTAGAAAGTGTGGTGACAATGCATCAGGTAACATTTTATTTCTGTTCACCTTGGCTTTATAATAAAACAGGAGCTAGTGATTGCATTTATTACCTTTCTCAAAAACAAAGGGGCATATATTCTGGGAGCTGTGGGTGTTTCCCATCACAGCAGCTGCTGCCATCAGAGGGTCAGCATCAACTCTGTGGGAGGCATGCTGTCAAACTGCTGTATAACATACCCTCTCTGACACTGATACAATTTTTTTTTTTGCTCCCCTCTTGTTTGACAGGATACTGCTGTAAACTTTTTGCTCATTTTAGAAGGGGTATCATGCAGAGCTAACAAGCTTCTTGTCAGAAATTGGAGACCCATGATCACATGTTGACACCTGAATTTGTAGCAATGAAATACATTAATCTAGTGAAAGTGGCTCATAAAAAAACACTTTATGAGTTGGTGGGGCCTTTTTTCCCCCCCACTCGCTTACTTTCCTATAAGCGAGTGAAGGTACAATTGTGCCCCTTGTTAAATCACTAAGTACATGTGACTAACCACATTTTTGGGGTTCAATTTTCCTAGGGCAGATACCTGTCAGACCAATAGAAAACGCTTTACAGACCAGAAGCATATGCTTATAAATTTGTTTCTTCAAACAAAACTTGTTTGTAGGTTTAATTTACTGGTACTTATCTATTTTGAAAAACAATAAAATGCCAATTGAGATTTAGTTATGCTTTATACTTACAACAATTTAAGTATAAAGCATAACTTTATACTGGCTCTAAAATGTATTTGCCTTTTAACATTCTCACTCCAAGGCAGACCCTGTAAATTTTACCATAATTCTAACTAAGGTCATGTATGGCCTAAATTAGCTACCAATCAAGCACCGCAATCAGCAGCCCTCTGGTAAAAAAAAGTATGTTTCAAGGAACAAAAATTCAGTTTCATTTCTGTTGACACACTTGCAATGCCATACTGTTGTAGCTCAAAACTGATTTAATTGGATCCTTTGCCGTGAAAAAGGAAGGTAAAATTTTTGTTCTTTAAAATACCTCAAATATTTTTTCTTGTTTTTGTGTTAATTATGAAGGCTGTCAAGCATTGTATGAACAAAATGCCCATTTTTTTATACTATTGTAGTAGGAATTGGAAGAATTATTTTAACGCATTGTTTTAAGCAACAAAAGAAAGTGGAATGGGATGACATTTCTTTCCTAAAACCAGGAATGTGGACTGGAATGTTTTTAAAAGGTTTCACTCATTGTCAGAAGGGAGATTAAGAAACCAAATTGTCCTGGAGTGGGGTTGTAATATGTGCCTTCAGACACATAGCTTGTTGTTCAAACGTCTTTCTGTTGCCATGTTTTCATAGATAAAATCAGAAGCATATGCACATATGAAAAAACAGCCATATTTCAAACAGGTTCACGATCCCATTCATTTCTTACACTTATGCAGGTGTCTGCTACAGTGTCATATTCATCTGATACCCATAGAAATGTGAGAGGAACTTTTGATTTCACCGCTATGCGGGATTCCGAAAACAGATGTTGTACATAAGGCTGTGAACTTGTTTGTATCACTGTTGATGTTGTAAATAAAGAACCGGTTATTTTTGTATGATTGTGTAAGTTTGAACACCCATCTGTTTAAAATATGATTGAAAGATTTTGAAAAAAAAAACCACAGGTACTGAAATACTGGTTTTGGAATATTGGTTTCATAATTAGGCTGTGTTTTGATACAGTGCCTTGCAAAAGTACTTACATCCCTGATTTAGATTAAACACATTTATGTGTTAGGATTGCCTCGTCCTAAATTTGACTGAGGGCATGTACTGAGAAAATTAATGTTCATAGATTATATAAATCAACTTTGACTGTATTTGGGCAAATTTGCAAAGAGCAGAATGAGTCAGAATCTATATGTGCATATTAGGTGGAGATGTAAACCAAGAGACTTGCAGCTTTAGGATATGAAGTTAGAGACAATAGATGGATGGATGCACCATATGAAGCTTGGGGAAAAAAAGTTAATGTTAATACTTTTGCAAGACACTATAATTACCCCAAAGATAAATCTTGGATCACCCTAAGGACCTCAGGTGAGAACACAGGAGGAAGTAACTGTTACAGCTACTTGAAATCATCACAGAATGCTTACTTGGCATTCAGAGTACATTTGATGACCTCTTTTATATTATATGTTAATCGACTGTCTTTCCGATAAAGTGCACAGAGTAACACAGAAATGTAATGTTTCATTGTGCAGACTACAAAGTGATAACTGTATGTTTTGCCTTTTTTTTTTTTTTTTTTTGTTAAAATAAAAAATGTGAATACATTTTCCTTAACTTTTCTGAATTTACTCTGAGCTTCTGAGACCCCTGCACATCTTATCACCAGGCTTCATGTGGTGTCTTTGGTAAATTGGGGACTGTATTTTACAAAGAAAGAAAGGAGTAGTTTGCGATGGATGTTACATTCTCCTTTTGTCCAGTGTGTATAAGGAGCCTGTGGTTGTCAGCTGACGAAAGGACTCCTGACATGACTCATTCTTCTGTGTACATTTTAGCTATGAAGGCATGACCTTTCAGAGGACTCTTGCTTTGTTAAACTCTGAAAGGGGGGAAATTACTCTCCCTGAACAGGGCTGAGAAAAGAGGCAGAGTGAGCACTGAGCAGTATGAATATTACAGAGGTCATCATTATTTTAAAGAGCCTGTATTATTCTTTTGTTCCACCTTTACACTCATTGTGCCGTAAAGCCGTTTGTGCTTGTATTAGGTCAGCACATTTATGTTACAGACGTTCACAAAACAAAAAGAAATTTGGACTGTTCGGTAACAATGATATTGAACTCCCCCTAAACACGTAATCTGCAGTCAGTTGCTTCTTGCTCAACACATCTGTCAATAGGAGACAGATGTGTTAAATATATGCCTTGAATTTGTTAAAGGCATATTGTTAACTTCAAGTGAACAATGTCAGATTTTGGTCAGAAGTTACGGTGGTTCTCAAAAGTGTACAAATCTCTTAAAATGTCAGTGTTTTGTGATCTCTAAAAATGAGACATAGATAAATCATCTGACAATTTTGTCCTGTAACATTTATGAAAAATAATTCTGAGCTTACACCCCCCTTCAATTCGAGGGATCAACCTGAGATACAGTTCAACTAACCGGATTTTCATAACATTTGATTATTTACACCAAAGTCATAGTTTAAAGAAAGGTTGCCAATGATCCTCGACTCCCCATGATCTGAACAAAGCTACCCATCAGGAGGAGAGTACTTGACTTTTCCTGAAAGATGATGAAGTCATGAACAGCTTTAAGTATCAGGCCAAATCTTTGTAGGCCCTTCTTTGCAAGAGATTGAAACAAAATCTTCAATCTTGCCAAAAAGATGTTCATTTCTATCTACAAGAGTTTCTGAAAGGAAAAAAAGGAGCAGCAGACAAGATGAAATCAGGATGTGACCTTAGCATTCATCTTTATAACACCAACAGTGCAGCTTTGACCCATGCATCACACCAGGTGGCTTTAACACCAGAAATCTCCCCTCTCACCCTCAGGAGGGATTTCTGCAGTCAGCTGCTTGCTCTGGATTTTATTTAGAGCTTCAGAATAAAGTTAGACAATACCAATGCACACTAAAGTTTCTGTTCAGAAAGAAACTATTTGAATATAAAAGGGAGATAGACTTTGTATCCCATACACATCTTCAGTCATTCCCCTTTTTGCATGTTCAATGTTGTTCAGAGAACCTCTCTGAGGTTAATCTCAGTAAAGCCATTAACAGCTCCTGAAGAGTTGACAACACATCAGTGATCCACCACTTTCTCAGCAGGGACCCTTTGGGGTCTGACTGAGGTTTCAGACACTCTCACACCTGTTGGAGACCAAACACAGGCTCGTTAACTGGTCCTGTGAGGATAAGATACGGTGGTATTGTGGCCAGGCCAAAGGAGTGCATTAAGGGGTGCGATGGCTTTGAATACAAGTCCTAATGGAAGCCTTATCAGTGGGTGTCTGAGGCACACTTTGGCTCTTGAAGGCAGCGCGTGCTCAAGGCCGCATAATTTCCAGTTATTGAAAGCATGGAGTCATTGAAGTTCAGGAAATATAAAAGCATGAATGTGTATAGAGACCATTGTATTTTGCTTTCCCCCCGCAAATTTCTCATTTTGCACAGGTGAGACACGGTGTTATCTGTACTCTTTTCTCTCCAAGTTTATTGGCAGCTGAGAAACTAGGACTATGTCTAAGTTCTATAAAATGCAAAATTATTTAACTTCCCTGTTTGTCATTTTTCATGCTACTAAAACAGCAAATCTACACATGTAGCACAACCCCCCCCCCAAAAAAATAAATAAATAAAAAAAGAAAAACATTTGACCTGTCTCTACATTGTATCATGACACCATAACAGGATACTGAAAGTTCCAGTTTGTCAAACCACACAACATGTTACGTAAAACTGTGGAACATAATTGTGGCTGTGAAGAACAAGATGTCAAGGATTTTTTTATTTTTTGTCAGGAGAACTATTTCTGTTACAAAGCAGACTTCAGGAGTGACTGTGAATGGGTCAGAGGTCAAACTTGACAAGATACATTCAGCACGTGGCTATGCGGCAGTGACAACAAGGCAATGCCGCAGGAGTTGTATTTTGTAACTGTCTGTGGTATCCATCATTGGATAGTTATTTTATATTACAAGCAGAGGCAGAATGACACCAGTCTGAGATGGAAAAGTAAATTCTGAAACACAGTTTTGTTTTAAAACAAAGACAAATTAATTTTAAGGTTTACATTTGAAACTCGTGAAAAACGCATGACATACGAAAGGTGACTGGAGCTATAATTATAACACTAACCCTAACCCCTAAAACAGCAGTCACAATGTTAATTCCAATTGCTAATGTAGATCCTTATCATTAACTCTGAAATTACCAAAGGCCTGCCACCATCTCCAAATCTCCAGGCTGTTCATGACAGACATGATTTGAAAATACAAGAGGGTAAATAAAGCATCTTCTCCATAATCGGTTTAACTTTCCTGTTATCTGCTGAAAGCCTCACTCTCTTCCAGCATGATGAAGGCACTGACCATTGCAGACTGAGAACTTTCCCCAAGAGCTGCAGTTAAGAAGTTCTGACCCCATTGTCTAGACATCACAATGTAGGGAATGATCAACACATTTTGATTGTTTTTTACTGTGTTTGTAATGAACTGGACTGCATACATCTTGATCTGAATAGAACTATATGACTGGACTGAACTGGAATTGGAAATGGACAGATATGGATACTTTATAACTCTTTATAACTGGGTATATATATATATATATATATATATATACATACAGTATGTGTGTGTGTGTGTGTGTGTGTGTGTGTGTGTTAGAGCTGAGGAGAAAGTCGGGAGATAAATCAAACCTTTCAGCGTGTTTCTTCTCTTCTACTAAAGACCATAAGAGAAATCCTGCACTTAATTGTTGAGGGGACCTGAGGTTCCAAAGCACCAGCACTGAAAAGCAGCTTTAATTAGACATGGTATCAGGACAGTATCTCCAATGCGGTCAGATCCACAGCCACAGAAGGCACACAAACACCCCCACACACAGGCAAAAATCCACAGCACCTGTCTGTTTACGTGCAAAGCCAGCCCAGGGATTTAACTGAGATATATCAGATGTATGTTCATGGTCTCTTGGGTATTTTTTCTTTTTATTGATTATCAGGGAGGAAGTGGCTCTAAGTAGCATCTCCTGTGTGATAATCTTCTTTTTGCGACAAAAGCAGTGATTAGAAGGAGGAGTCCTGATGCTTTCAGCAGTAATTGTGCACTAATCAATCATCAATCTTCTGAAGCTGCTCTACAAAACACTCCAGGTCAGCTGCTATTTTTGACTTGTGGCGCCTCTAATAGGATCTATCTTAAACTTGGAAAAAAAAAAAATCAAGAAACAAACATATCACAACATAATACTACATATTAACGACTGAGTGTAAATTTATTGTTCTGAATGATAGAGATGTATAGCTGGTAGCTATATATTTCTAAGACACACCATTGTCATTTTCCATCCTAATTAGCTGTAATTTGAGTTGATTACCACAAGATGTTGACAATTACATTCATCACTTGAAAGCTGCATATTTTGACCCAGTTTAAATCTGAACTGCCCTATCTTCCACATGCTTTTTCCTTTTCACATTACAAAGGAGAGCCCTTTGGGTCCACTGATCATTTTTCAGATCTTGTTTAGCTTTTCAAGGGAAAAAGGGAAACTCACACTACGTGTTTTTAATGTGAACAAAATTGTTTGAACAAATACAAAAATCAATATACCAGCTGTAAAATGAGAATAGAGAGAATTTTTAGCGAGGAAGCCACACATTTGCAGGGAGGCCATAGAGGAGCAAATCAATCAAAGTCGAGATCAAAGCCGTGGCTGTTTTTTTCCCCCCTACTCCATCTCTGATTGCCAAGATTATGGGGGAAGAGGAGAAATTAGATCAGATTGTCTGATCTTCGTGGAGAAATACTTCAAGTGCTGTTTTAGTTGATTTGGAGAAGGGGTCAAAAGCATCTAGTGTCCCACATCGGTCTGATTGGATTAATAAATCAATCCCATCTGCACCTGCCCATCGAGTTTTATCTAGGCTATTTTTAAGAACTGGGTTACAGAAGATCATCAAAAGGCCTCTGATCAGTTGACACACATTTTATTTAGTGGCAGAAAGTGGCTTTTGCGTGCATTTCATCAGAGGTAGAATATCAAGAAAAGAAAACTATTTTTTTTTATGTGGCCTTGTATTATCATCTGTACATAACCCTGAACTCCATCCCCGTGTTGAAACACAGTGATGGGAGCATCATGCTGTGGTCATACCTTTATGACCACTGCATGAAGGAAAACATTTATGTTCAACTTTCAGCTGACCTTCATCCTAATCATACAGTCAGTGCTACTATTGAAGGGTTTTGATGAAAAGCATATTCTTGTGTTAGAATAGTCCAGTCAAAGTCTAGACCTAAATCCAACTGAAAACTTGGTAAGACTATAAGAACAGTGCGAGAACACATTCTCCATCTAGACTGAGTGTGCATCTGATTTGACCCTGGCTGATTTTAAGAAATAGGTTGCAGAGGATCATCAAAGCTTTTTAAAATGACGCAGGAAACGGTATGTTAGCTCTGCACCAGATGGTCCGAAGATGTGTTATAAAATAGGAAGTTCCATTTTCTGAAATTGTCTGTTCTGCAAAATGTTCTGCATAAAAAAAACCCTCCCAATAATAGATGAGAACTAATCTGCATATTTTCCAATTTGGTGCACAGTGTTGTACATCAGCTACCTCCTCGTGTGTGACAAGAACAAGCCTGGACCTTAACCTCTCTCTCGTTCAGGGCTGTCACTGACAAAGCCTGTGCACCCTGTGGGATTAAAGGCTGTTGGATAGTGATTCAAACAAAGCTTTCGATAGACTCTTTGTTGGTGGTCATATCTTGGTTTGTGCACAAAGCCTTGTATTTTTGCTGACATCTCTGTGGCTATAGGTGATACTAAGCTGAACATGATTGGTCTAATATGTAATCTATTGGGCACAAAATTAGTCCATTCTCTGTAATTATGTCTGCCTGTTTAAACATAATTGTGAGGGTCTGGATTCTCACATTCCATGTTTTAGGTAAAAATCTGATTTCTAGAAAAGGTCAAATATCCAAAGCTACAAAGCTACTGACAAGCAACTCCATTATATTAGATTTACTTATAACTTACAAACAACATTACACTTTTTGCTTGCAATTGTTTGTTTTTGACAGTAAACCATAATGACCTTTGTAATTTTATAAAAAAAATACATAGTTAAACTTGGTGAACTTTCATACTTATTCAAATGAAGCTTCTGTACACGCACGCACACCCGCACACACACAGAAAAACTAGATGTTGTGGCTCTATTCCCTACAGGGTTGCTTATAGCGCACACAATTTCTGGTGAGTTTCACTGAGCTGGCATATTACGTACATCATCGCCAAATATTTGATTTGGTAAAATCAGATCTAATTGTTTCAAACTTCAACAATCTATGCCTCTAGGAATCAATTGTTTCTCAATAGTTGAGGTTCAGACCATTTGTGCGAAGTAACTAGTGTACAACAAGGGACTAGTTTATAACCTCTTCATAAAGCATTATATTTTAAAATGTATAATATTTTTTTAAATTATAAATCAAATCAGAATGAGAGGCTACTATTCACTATTATGACAATTTAAGGTACAGAAAATTACTTTTTATTCATTAAAAAGTGGATAAAAGACACATTGAAAACAAGACCTCTTTCACAAGGGTGACTTGGCCAAAAAAGGCAACAGTGCCCATCCTGGTGGGCAGGACATAGGGAAAACAATAACGAAACAAAACATTGAAAATTCAACACATTTGAAAAATAAAGTTCAGCAGTTATAACTACAACTACTGGAATCATTTGCAGTAATGTCAGACACTCCTCACTGGAACTCAATAAGATTTTATTAAATTTTTTTACAAGTCTTGTCAAGGCATTTCATGTATTTTGTATAAGAAAAGCTTCTTGCCTACAGGTGCCAAGGCAGATTTGCTCTAGAAAAAGGATATCTGAAGATGGAATCCTTACTGCATGTTTAACTTTATTAAAGAAAGACCAGATCCAGGATCAAAGTAGGCAGGCTACATTGATATATCAGTAACCTGTGCTTGGATGACCTTCAACCATCTGGATTATTTGTATGTTGGTGCGTGGGAGTGTGTATGGATCAGAGTACATATAAATGAGTGTGTTTGTAATGAGTTGGTTATCTGTGAGTCACCTGCAGGTGTTCAGTTGTTAGAGTATTGAGAAGGGTAGAAGATCTGCAACACACAGCACCCAAGAGCAACAACGGTTAGGTGGGCTCGACTTTGGATGGCTGCAGCAGCCTTAGACAGATAAACATAAAGCATCACCCCAGGGCAGACACACACCCAGCAGATCCAAGGCTAAAGAGGCAGCCTATTCACTATCGCCCACTCTGCAGGTCAGACCCAGAACCGAGTCCCCAGCAGAAAAACTGGAAGACCACTTAGAAGGACCAGGACAGAGAGGGCTGATGAGTATAAATCATTTTCCATAGGAAAATGATTTATACTCTGACCTGCACGGCCCATTTGTGTGATGTCAGTTTGCCTTTATTCCTTTTTTTTAATTTACACCATCTAGGACAAAGTAAATATTTATTACTAACTGCACATTGCAGACAGCAATAGCCTCTGAAAATCCTTCACTCTTTGCCATAGGTGTTCTCTATGCAAATTTACATGAATGTGGTTAGTCTTTTCTCTAAATATTACATAAATCTAGCTGGATTATTACAAAAGGTGTATTTGACTTCCAGCATCATGTGAGGTTCAAATCTTCCTTCGCAAGAGCTCTGTAAATGAGACAGAGACTCTGCTCTGGTAATGGCGGGTGGATGCAAAAGCTTTGGTGAATCCGGCCTGAGAGTGTTTGTTCCTGATTGGCTCACCGTCAGTGCAGCTCTGCCTCCTCTCATGCATCAAGCACATTATAACAACAATGCAATGACAGCTCTTCAGAGTGTTGAACAGCAAATGTTTTACCATGACGAAAATAAAATATTGATTCCTCTGCAACAATTACCACTTAAAGTTTCCAAACAAATAAATAATATATAATTGGGCTTTGTTTATGCCCAAAAATAAATGGTTTATTTAGTGGCCTTAGTGTATTTGACATTTTGATTTTAATAAATTTACTGAAACAGAAATGTGATATAAACATCTGCAAAATTTAGGATTAGTTTTCATTTGTTTTTCAGAATATTATATTTTTTTCCTTTCTACTCTTTAGAGTAACTGAATGAAGCAAGAAAGAAGTGTAATTGCCCTTTGTCAGACAGCTGACTAGCAGTGTGCAGCAACAGGTGGACAGTGCTGTTAGTCTATGGTGCCTACAGCCCCAAAAAATAAGTTTATAGTCAATTCTTGAGGTATTAATCAAATGAAGTGTCTTTCTGCAAACACACACACGCACACACACACACACACACCCACACACACACACACACACACACACACACACACACACACACACACACACACACACACACACACACACACACACACACAAGGAATACAATCTCTATTCTTTTGGAAATATATGACAAATACATGATTATAAACACTTGAAGAATCAAGTGTGACACAAAACATGATAAATCTGGATAATATTTAAATATATTTTTAAAAGCATGTAATAAACAGAAAGACATATGTCAATTATAAAAAATTATTTTACAAAGGGTTGAAAGAACTCTAACTGACAGAAAATATACTTATTTGTATAATGTGATAAAAGTAGGAATGAAGTCGGAATGATAACTTAACTTGCAAGTACATAATTATTTCCAAGTTTTAAAGAATGTTGCCATTTTTTATTTTCAAAATTTTTTAGTTCAAAATCAATAGCTATCACACAGGTAACTTAATTTGAAGAGTTATAGGAAGCTAAATGAACAATGAAAATGATTTACTTTCATAATCTGACTAGTAAATCAAAAATAAATACATGGCCTGTAAACATATTTAGATTTTTTTGTTTTTAATTTATCAAAAAAACCAAATAAATGTACCAAGTTCAACATTATTTTTCTGAAGCGTTTGCTTTGAATGACCCAGTAAAGAAATTCTTCTAGTTGAAACCAAATCAATGCATTAAATCATCTGTTTCATGAAGTTTATTGCTTTACCATTTTTTTCAAAAGTTTATGCAGAAAAGACATTTTGACAAAATAAAAAAAATAAAAAAAAATAAAAAAAAAGGCTATGACTACATTTAGAAAATACAGCAATTAAAAATGTGTAGCTCATAGTGCTGGTTGACTGGTTGTTGGACAGTTCGAACTAATAGCCTTGTTTTCACTCTGCAAACATAAAAAATGGGCTCTTTCTCTTAATGAGGGCCAGCATGCAGAGATTAGATGACCCGTGTCCCTCTGCACTCATTATAAAAGCACAGAGTCTTGCAGAGGCGGGATAGCTAATGCTCACCTGGCAATTATGATGGCCCAGTGACTGATAGGGAAATCATTTCCTGTCTGTTCCCCTCAAGAGGGCTGCATCACAGAGCCGCACAGACAGCGCTCTGAGGCATCTCAACTTCTCACTGTCCTGCCATGCAGTCATTCATTTGGAAACAGTTATGTCAGGCCAAAGCGCTGTTTTTAGAAGCTACCGTTCATACAGTGAGGCTTGCTGGGTTCAGACTAGACAAGAAATGTGATGTGATAAACTGCAGGGAGCTGCAAGTGAATAGGGAGGTAGTTTTTTTTTTTCTTCTTTTTTTTTTTTTTTTTTTTGCCTGGAACCAGACTGACTTAGCAGCATATTGATCCTGGTGAGCTCAGACAGTGGATCCAGGAATGGTTGGAAAATAAACAAGCTGCAGTGGACATAAATTGTTTAAATGAAAGATCACAATGATCTTGCATTTAAACAATTGAAAGTTTAAAGAAGTTTGACCGCATCATGATCCCAGAAGCGACACGCTGTCTAAAAGCGACAGTTTCTGTATTTCTAATATACAGAAATATATTAGTGGTCATCATGACCACTAGAAGGTCATGATGACCTTCTAGTGGTCATCATGACAACTAGAAGCAGGGGAGGGTAAAAAAAAAAAGTTTTTAAAGAGGCAGCTGGATGGGTGTTACTAGTAATCTTTTGCTGGCACACCAAAATCATAAGCCACAACAAATTTTAAAGAGGTTTATTATGCTGTCCTGTCCACATTTTGAGTCCACCACCAAACAATTCATGATAATAATTCAGTTAGTAGATGAATAAATGATTGCTAAAAGGAAATTAATACATGATCTACTGATAAAAGGTTAAATGTGCACAGCACATTCAAACATTGACTCTTCCTTTATTTATTTGAATAAAATATGTAAACATTTAATTCCCTTTCTATCAGGTGGTGGTACACTTAGATGTAAAAAAAAATTAACAAAATGTGTGTTGTTTTCTTCCCATTGTACTTTCAATATGCAAATAAGAACTAAATAAATCCATTTTATGACTAAACTGATATAAATACAAGATTTTAATGCAAATTTCCTACTTCACCCCTTAGGGAGTTCTCGACAGAGTGATAATTGTGCTGTTTTCAACCTCTGCACAATGCAGCGAAAAATAAATAAAGAGCAAAAACATAGAAGAAGAGATAGATCAGCTATTTATTGTAGAGGAGGTGCTGTTTTGTTCCTCCTGTCCTTCTGTGTTTGACACAGTGTGTGAGCCTGGGCAGTGTGGGTGTATTCCTCTGTGGATACAATCTTGATAATATGATGAGTAATTCTAGTTGCAGGTTGTTTTTGTGCACCTGGGAGCTAATAGCGCCATTATTTAGTGTGTGTGTGTGGAGTGTGAGAAACCCTCCCTGCAGAACATGTGTAGATATATCAGGAAACTAAAGTGCAGTCCCCTCTGGGAGAGTAGCAGGGTCATTGGAGAATGTTAGCACAGGTGACCCAGAAGAATAACCTGTAAACAGGTTTCAGTGACCTGTGCAGAAACCTGCTGAATAATGGAAGATCGATAACTCGCATTGGCTCACTGTGGAGGTTTTTAATAGGAAAATAAGGAGCTACAGTGACTTTTTGAAGGAATTCATACTCCAAGTTAGGACCACACCTCAGTATATTTTGGGGAGCGAGAGGAAGACTTAAAGAAGGACCAAAAACAATAATCAGCAAAGATAAAACATAACGTATGCATGTGGTTTGATTTAAATCATCCAATTGTAGTTCTTGCCCAGTAGTTATCCAGCTGACATAGTTCTCCTATCTGTTGCACATTTTAAATCGGTTTCCTCCATTGCCCTGTGATTAGCACTGTGATTCAAATAAGAAAACATGGTGATGCTTCCACCACCATGTTTTGTTGTATTAATAGTGCCTTCAGTTTGATGTACAGTGTTAGTTTTTCGGCATACGTAGCATTTTGTATGTAGACTAAGCAGTTCAATTTGACTAAATCATATTTTTTAGCATGTTTTATAGACTCCAGACTTTTTATATTTGCTTTTTAAAAACTATTTTGTTTTGTATCCCTTCCCTTCCACATTTGCTGTTTTTTTGTGGTAGTCTGAAAAATGAAATTCCAATAAAACACAGTGACGTTAGGGTTAAATATAGTAACAAATTGTGGAAAAGCTAAAAGGATGCAAATACTTTTGCAAGACATTGTAAATAAAAGCGTAAAAGATTATTCTTCAAGATTTTCCATAGCCTCTGATAATTTTATTGTTAAAAAAATAACACATCAAACTGCCAGATATCTGTTCATTCAGCGATTCTACTTTAGTGGGATTTCACGTTTGCTATATATATAAAAAATAACTGTTAAATGAGGCAATCCCTCTCTCTCCCTTCCTCCAAACTGTGTCTCTATGTGGTACCACTAGGCAACCGTGGGCGCATCACTGGATATGCAAAAGTGCGCAGGAGCCGAGCAAAGAAATCGAAGCAAAAGAAAGGGACGTAAGCAGCCAAAAAGAGCATCTGTTGGAGCTTTGTATCAGAGGAACAATGAGAAACCCGTCGATGTTCCCATAAGAAGGAAAGGAAAAGCTGCAGGAAAAGAGCCCTGGCGATCGAGCCTCCAAAAATGACGACAGCGGGACGGTGATATTCTTCTTCTTCTTCGCATCAAGCTCTATATTTATTATTTTTTTATTTTTTACCATATGCCTGGAGTTTATCTCATGTGCGCGCAGAGCACAAAGGAAAGGACTGGGAAACCGAATCATCTCCAACACAGTCGCCAGTGCGCGCAGGGAGGTTTTGTTTAATTGAGTCGAATTATTACGCAGAGACGTTTATATTATTTGTGTTTTACAGGGCGCAGGGAGAGCGGGGGGATTTAAGTTTCCAATGAAAACTTACTGCGAGTGCGGCTCCTGAGCAAGTCGGTTAAAGCCTCAGCTTTCAAGGGGGGGAGAGATGAGTGATTCACTACGCAGTAACTGATAAAGCTGTAAAACCTGGACTGCGACTGGCGCGTTTGGGTACCTCATCCTTGAGAGTCTCTATTTTTTTTATTTCTGATGGCTTCTTGTCGAGTCATGCATTATTAAGATTTCATGGCTATAGAGAGTAGCAACAGTGGTGTGTGGAGAAAGAGGACAGTAGAAGTCTAACAGGAGGGGTCAAGACATCATACTTTTCCAAACAGGAGACATTGCGCACGGCTGCAGCAACTACCAGACTTTTTTTTTTCTTTTTTTTTTTTTTTTCTTTTCGAAGAACACTGAATCCTTTGGTATTTCTTTCTGTCATCGTAGTATGTCTGCACTTCGAAAGAAATTTGGGGACGATTATCAGGTAGTGACCACCTCATCCAGCGGGTCCGGATTCAATCAGCCTCCCCCAGAGAAAAAGAAGAAGAGGCAACGCTTTGTGGACAAGAACGGACGTTGCAACGTCCAGCATGGGAACCTGGGCGGTGAGACTAGCAGGTACCTCTCGGACTTGTTCACCACGCTGGTAGACTTGAAATGGCGCTGGAATTTGTTCATCTTCATCCTCACCTACACGGTGGCTTGGCTCTTCATGGCCTCCATGTGGTGGCTTATCGCCTACATCAGAGGAGACCTCAACAAAGCGCACAACGACAAGTACACTCCCTGTGTGGCCAACGTGTACAACTTTCCCTCTGCCTTCCTGTTCTTCATAGAGACCGAGGCCACCATAGGCTACGGTTACAGATACATTACAGACAAATGCCCCGAGGGGATAATTCTGTTTCTGTTCCAGTCCATCCTTGGATCGATCGTCGACGCGTTCCTGATCGGCTGCATGTTCATCAAGATGTCTCAGCCCAAGAAGAGGGCAGAGACGCTGATGTTCAGCGAGCATGCGGCGATCTCCATGCGTGATGGGAAACTCACTCTCATGTTCAGGGTGGGAAACTTGCGTAACAGCCATATGGTCTCTGCACAGATCCGCTGCAAATTGCTCAAAGTAAGTAGGAGCGACATTTCATAGTTTGCTGCAATCTCACATCATACGTTTATGATTTCACAATTAAAAGAAACGAAAGAAATAAAGAAACCGAAGTGGGGTGGGGGGAATAAAAGGAAGAAATCAATAAAGAAAGGTCTAATGACCCATTCAGGGAAAGTTCTTATGTCATAAATTTGGATGTACATCTTTCAGATCTCACCATCACTAGCATTGAAAAGTTAACAGTTCAACAATTAAAAGAAAAAAAGAAATCTCCTATAGATTCTTTACACAGAAATTTTATTTTTGTTCATTTTGATGACTATGGATTACATTTAATGAAAACATATTACAATATTACATAGAACCAATGAAAAGTATACTGTACATTAATGGGCCTGGCTTCAAAATCCTCCAATGTTCCACTAGGGCATTTTGACCTTTTCCTGCCACACTTTTGCCTTCCACTAAACTTCCCATTAGGATTCTAGCAATCAACACTTTGTGAACAGCCAGTTTCTTCAGCAATAATCTTTTGGTGTTTCAACCTTCTCATGGAAGGTTTCAGTAGCTGCTGCAGCTGACAAGTTAGAAGTCTTCCCTGTGATTTTATGTTTTTTTCTTTGTTTCAAGTTATAATAAACAAAATTAACATAAAAGTGCTTGAAATGTATCAAGTATTTTATAAGTCTTTGAGATATGAACTTTACTTTTTGAGTTGAATTAACTAAAAAATAATAAATAGATGTCTTACAAATTAAAATCGCAAAAATGATTTCAACAAGTGAAGCCTGTGTAGCTTAGCGATAGTTCCACTACATGCATAGTGATGTATTTAAAGTGAGAGTTTGATTATAATGGCTAGTAGGTAACGAAAATCCAAAGTCAGTGCTTGAGCTCATTTCTAAAAAAGTTGGCTTCATAATGGAATGCTTAGTGGAAGGAAAAAGTATGGAATAAATGTGTCCAAGTAACAGAATTAACCACAGCCTTAAGGTTTTTTTAAAATTTAAACCAAGCCAAGTCAAGAGCTTTAGGGAGAGCTTCAAGAGTCATAGCACATAAAGGTGCTCTTGAACCAGAAGCAACATAAGATGCATTTAGCTGATCAAGGGTGAACAGTACCAGATATGATATAATTGATATATGATTATAATTAGTGGCTCAAATGCCTTTTTGGACAATTGTGGAGTTAGGGTCTGGAGTTAGAGTGTAGAGGCACTGAATACATATTTCCTGACATCCAGAAAGAAGTTGCCACAGCAAGTGGACCAATTTACTCTTCTGTCTGCTGGTAAACGTTATAGAGATGCTGACTTGGCACGTGGCTACACTGCTATTATAGCCAATAAGTGTTTTATTGACTAAGCGTGAATTAAAAGGCAACATAAAAAAGTCCTGCAGTACGAATATTATGTTGCAGGTTTTTTCAAGCGTCTAGGGGCTGGCACTGTAAGACCAATCTCCCCTTTTTGTAAGTTTTGACAGAGTTTGTACTTTGACCATCTTGCTAGATTATCTCAGAGCTCTTCTGGGAATACATGGCTGGAGAACCTTTGATAAATGAAGGGGTACCCCACCATTTAAAACTTTAAGGGAAAATAAATGAGCAACTGAAGTAAAGAGTCACCTGATAGTTTAACTCCAGTTTTCTATTGCTTTGTTGGATGTCAATTCAATAGAGACTCACACTGTGAGCTTAGTGCATCAACAGTCAACATTTTTTCCATTCAGCGGCTGTTTCTAATGAGAATCAAGGTGGCATCTGACTTGCAGTTGCTGATCTGCTGCAAAATTCTTTGTCACCTTATAGTCAGTACAGTTCAGAATCTAAAATACAGACATTCCTCAAAACACAAAAAAACTTAATCAAAGCTTAATCAGTTTTTGAAAACCAAAGAGGTTAACACATTTTTTTATTGAGATTAAACCGAGATTTAAAGACAGGCTAAACCTGGACTCATTTATTCATCTCTGATTATAAAATATACTAAGGCATTAGTCGTTACAATGTGTGTTAGTGATGGTTTCCCTTATTAGATGATCCCCAAGTGTTGATTATCCTAAAAATATAGCTCTTTATCTTCAACAACTAAAATTTGTTACAGACAAATACAGTAATAGTTGAAAAATATTGTACAACTTAGAAAATTTCTAAAGAAATTTAGAATACTCCAACTTGGAGTATGTTTAGGCAGTTTAGAACCTTATGTATTTATACTTGTGTTTGGATAGCCCAGAAAGTGGGTTTCAGACAGTATTACCTCATGCGTAAATGACTGAATGTAGTTGTTTCAACTGTCTGTTTTTAGGTCCAATGGATATCAAATTCAAGCTCAAATTGATGTTGTGAGTGTATAAGCTTCACATTACAAAGCTTCTGTATTTAGTATAAATTGACATCAGATTATCAAATTATGAGGCTAACAAGTAGATTTAGAGGGACCGAGATCTAAAAGCTGTTTTATTCATTTTTATTCTTACTAACCAGATCCACTTGTCTATTTCTGATGGGACGCTTGACATATATGAACATATGCCATTGGCAGTGAACCAGGAAATTATCATTAGGCCCTGCACATCTTTGTTGTTGTTGGGGATATCACCTTTCTGTCTGTCCCACCTTCCCCCGGATCCATGCTAAACGGCTACCAAAGGTGAATCCCTTCCTCCAATTTGTCACTTTTCCAACAAACCAGCTATATGGTCCTTAGAGCAGTTTGGGGCTTGAAGTGCTTTTAGTATGATTATCATAGCCTCCTATATCAATTTCCTGTGTAAATATTTATCAACTTGCAATCCAATAAAAACATCTCAAGGGCTAAAAAAATTGTACATTTGTATAAACATAAAAAGGTAAGAAGTTTTTGAGGTTGTAGTCGTTTTAAGATGGTAAATATTTTATCCAGACAGATTGATCAAACCAAAATAGCTATATTTAATTTATTTATTTTTTTCATTCATAATGCAACATTTCTGTACCGTGTAGGTTAAGTAGGTACAAAACATCCCAAGCTGGATACAAAGTGACGGATTGTCAGTACAAAATGTCATGCAGCAAGCTTCATTTTGTATCTGAAAAGTTGGGTGTAAAAATTGTCACTTTTTAATGTGTTTCACGGAGGAGGATCATGGGTATTGCACCACTTCACACCTCTATTTTCTGTGTAGATGACTATCAACTTCTCTATGATTAATTGTTGAATGCAAACATGACTTTCTTTCAAAGATTAATAAAATAGCTTTTGCCCAAATTGGTTGGATATTTTTGAGATTGGAGGGTTTCTTAATATGCTAGAGGTCCACTTCGGTTTTGGCCCATATCCGACTTGTCGTCAGCTTTAGCTTTCAGAACCAACTTATTTGGATTTTTACTAAAGCAAGACACTACAAGAGTTAGGATCTGCAGTTAAGATGTTGACCTATTTTCATCCTTTTATTGCAACTTATATGAGCCAAATCTTTCCTTGTCTTTCTTCATATTGAACATTTGTGTTTACTTTCTCCTTGCCCAATCAGTCTCGTCAGACTCCTGAGGGCGAGTTTCTTCCACTGGATCAGCTGGAGCTGGACGTAGGTTTCAGCACTGGGGCTGACCAGCTCTTCCTCGTCTCGCCACTCACGATCTGCCACGTAATTGACACCAAAAGCCCCTTCTACGACCTCTCACAAAGGTCCATGCAAACGGAGCAGTTTGAAATCGTGGTGATACTAGAAGGCATCGTGGAGACCACAGGTAGGCAACAGCATGTTCTACGGTCAGCACTGCTGAAAAACAAAGACAGAAATGGTTTTACTAAATGTTGCTGCATACAGAGGAAGGTTGTGTTTTTTCTGTGCTTTTGCAACAAATTTGATTGGTAATATTGAGCCATTTAACTGCTCAGATTCAGCTGGGCAAACTATCGGATTTGATTGATTTTCACTTTTGAGGGGAACACAACAATAAGCAGCTAATAATGAGAGTGATTTTCATCTATTCATAAGGAAGGATAAATTAATGTTTCAGATTTTAGTGGAAAAATTTTTTCCAATGTGATTTTTCAGGGTTCTGTGCTTGGCTGTGTAAAATTTCTTTTTCTCATCAGAAAAAAAAAAAAAAAAAAAATCCATTCCTCGTTTTTGTGCCTGAATACCGCTGGCTGCTGTTCTCAGAGGGCACAATCATTTGCTTTTCAGGGTCCCTTTGGAGTTACAGAATTTCATTTCCACGAGACTATTGATGCCGCGAGTAAAACTCCTCTATACGGTCATTTTAAAATTCAATCGTTTATTTGACACAGTTGATAATAAAGTGGTGCACACAGAGCTCCTTTAGTGTTATAACAGTTGTAACGGACCACTTCAGAGGAAATGCAGCATATGGAGATGTGAGAGGATGGTAATTAGTGAAGCAGTCAGGTCCTAGAGATGCATGATGGGGATGTATTGCAGTTTTATTAAAGTTTTATCGTGACTGAGTATGATCTGACACATGGCATGGCCTTGGAGCTCAGGCAATGCAGTATTTATGCTGTATCATTCTGCTGGGATCAGACATATTAGAGTAACTACGTGAATGTTATTAAATTATATTAAAGTACTGCACAGTGTAGTACGTTCAGAGTGTGGAGTTTTTGATTTATCAAAATGCATTTAGGTCAGTATTAATTCAGATAGAATAAAGAATTAAAAAAGAAATATGGCTTGAAAAAATATGTAAAAATTTTTTTCCCATGAGCATATTATTGTTACCATTACACATCATGTCAGGGGTTCAAAGTTTTATCAAATATTATTCAAAAGCTCAACCACTGACCTCTTAATGAACCACAACTGTTTACTTCTTAATAGGATATTACTGCCATAAATTAGTGTTTTTTGTGTCATAAATTTGGGGTAATTTACAACTGTTGACTAAAACCCTTTTCAGTGATATAATCATAACATTTTGGTTATTATTAGTTTTATATTATTCACCACTATCATATTCTTCATTTGTCAGTCTCACTTTTTTCTATTCTAATCAAGTTTATTTCTATAGCACATATCATCAACAAAGCAGTTCAAAATGTTTTACATTATTGTGGCATCATACAGTCATCATTTATAAAACAAGCCATTAACATTATCTTTTGTCAAATGTCATCATCAAAATCATCAAGCAATTACATATCAAGTATGTTGTTTAATGTTTCACTTGCTAGTGATCAAAGGTAAAGAGGTGGGCTTCAAGGCTAAATTTAAAGGAACTCAGCGTTTCAGCTGAGGCAAAACAAGAACACCCAAGTAAACCATTTTTGTGATTATAATTACTCAACACAATCTGTCCCTTTGTGAAAAAGTTATTGACCCCTAAACTGTTATGTTTAGGGGTCACAGCTACCATCTAGCAGCTCCAGGAAAGGTTGACAACTGCTCTATGTTCTCTCCACTGCGGCCCAGTGGAGCCCCAAAACGATAGACAGAGCTCATTTCCAGACTGATAGATGTGTCTTTGGTTCTGATCTATTCTTGAATTTCTTTAGATCAGGAAGTGATTCGTTGTTCTTTAAGATCTTTTAGTCTACTTGATATTGTCAGACAGGTTTCATTTATTTTCTTGATTTTACAGCTCTGACAACACTCTGGCCTGGGTGTGGCTTGTGACACTGAGCCAAAAATATAGTTAATCACTCAAAATTTATAATTTAGCAAAGCAGGGCAATTAGTTTCCACATAGATTGAGGTTATTTCAAATAGCTTTTTTCATACGACTGCAAAAGACATCACTACTAAAAATTTGGAGTTTTATTGTGTATAATCATAAGTGCTTCTGAAGTGCAAAAAATATTGATTTATTAAAGTACTTTTTATAGCATGTGTAATGTTTATTATATTATTGTAATGTTGAATGTATTCCCAGTGTTAAAGAAAAAAAGAAAATGAGGTTCCATTTGAGAAATATATTTTATAATAAAAAATAATTTAATATCAATGATTAAAGTGACATATAAATACACCTTTGGTTTAGAATATCAGGAAATCTGTAATTGTGGAATTAATTTATGATTTAATTTAGACTTAATGATTCATGGGCCTGAAAAAGTAAGAGACAAGGGTTTCAACCTTTTTTGAATGACCCTTGGGGAAAATCTCCAGGAATGTGAATAGTGTAATTATGACATATTTTAATAGGTCTTTATTGTCATAGATGTATGTTCTCTCATGTCTTTTCTCCCGAAAACATCTGAACTTCAGAGCAGCTGCAGTCATGTGGAAGTTGGTGGAAATGCTGATGTAGAAACAATCTATAGTTAAAAATTGATGTACAGTGAAAGTCTGAATCCTTCGTCGCTCTCATTTCTGGCCAATGTAACTCTGTTTCCATGGCAACCTCTCCTTGAGTATTCAGGATTGCAGCGATGCACTAAACTTAGATATTTTTTTGTTTCTATGGTATAGGAATCATTACACAGTTTCAGTAATGAATAAGGCAAATGTGCGATGCTGAATATGAAATAAGTTCGCTGCCTCAACAATGTCGCCTGTTATTTGTGATGATCTTGTCTGAATTACGAAAAGCACTCAGAGGCAGTGCAGGGCCATTAAAAACTCACCAAAACAGGTGATACAGCAGAGAAAGAATGAGATAAAGCATTTATGAGCCCTGCTTTCTGTCTACTAGAAAAAAAAGCTGTGCAACTAACAGTGTCACTTGTTGAAAAAAATGAGCTAAAATACTCTTCTGTAGCAGAGTTTCACCATCACTTTCTACTGGACGCTAAATGAGAAAATATTTACATTATGACATGGGAATCTTTTCTCCTGGAGATTGCAAAGAGTAATAATTATGACTCTTTATTTCTCTTTGCACAAAAGAAAACATAGGAGAATAAAAGAGCTCTGAGTTGTCACGCTATGTATAAAAGTCAGAGGAGAACATAATCTCACCTCACCTTCATGATCACCAGTGTGTTACATTTTCCAAATGAGACCTGACAGATAATATCTTCACCAAAAGTAACAGCACCTGCAGCTTTGTGACAGACGTGCAAATGTTATAACAGGAATATGAAAGGCAGTCACTGTTAACTCAAAAAGATGTAGGAGAATAAATTATATTTATAGGACTCAACAATTTTAATTCTTACAGTTAGTGTTATCAATTTGTAAACCGAATTACAATAAAAGTTTCATGTGGTTATTGCGACAATAAAAATGTAGACACAGCATCTTGCTTTTTTGGGGCTTTTTAGAAAGACATATGACGTCTGTTGCAAAAAACTCTCTTGTTGGCGATCTGATTTTCTTTTTTATAGTTACCATCTCTGTTAAAAAATAGGAGCAAGTCAATTTTGCATATCTAGAATTTTTGTCATCATTTTTGTTAATTTTACAGTTCAACCCAAAATTCCACAAATTCCTTGTGCATCTAGATTTAAAATTATTTTAATTAATCAAAATGTTCTAGTAGGATATGGAAGAGGCATCTCCAAAAAGAGAATAATACAATGCTAGAGATTTATTTATGTAAAAAAAAAAAAGAGAAAAGAAGTATATGAATACATGAATGTATGGATAGTTTTGGACTTAAATCGTAGCTCATGGTGGTGTTCTTATATTTTTGTCATGTGTTATGGATTACAGAGTCTTATCTGTATTCAGTCTGCTCCTCTTCTGCTTGCTGCAAAGTTTACTTTTTAATCATAAGAGACTACCTAATGTTTATTAGTTTTTGTTTGGATAGTAGCTGGTGCTGGTGTTCTTTTCATCATCTCCATGGATGGCATCAGAGTCTCAGCAGTATCCAAACACCACTGCTTCTGCCTGTTCTTCCAGAGTGTGAATCACTGACTTAGCTGCAGTTGTTTGGCCTTGTTTTTTTATTTTTTGCTTTAGTAGCTTCTGTTCAGGCTCCAACTTGAGCTGTTTCCTTGTTGAATTTTGCTTGCTTGTCCTCCAGATTTCCACTGCAGATTTATGAAAGGTTGTTAGGGGGAACGATAGCTGTAGCATGTACTTGTTTTGATACATTTAACCTATTGCTTGAAAAGCCTTCAGACCTTTTGGTATTATGATATGGAATTAATGACTAATGGCTGAATATACTCTCATATTGTTAGTTAAGTACATGAGTTCTGATGTTAACATAGAGGAATTTCTATGTTTGAGCCACGCAGTAGGCATGCAGTGCGCTTCATGATCTAGTAGTATATTTTTTGTGTGCTTCAACCTGTTGTTCTTGGCCAAGTTTTTAAAAGAATACTATTGATATTACAAGATCCTGTTATGTAGTATTTCCATGTTTCAACCAAGCCCAGGGTTAATGACTGATACCATTAATGTAAATAATGGCAGTGGCAGCAAAACATCGTATAACTCTCGACAGAATGTTTAAGAGCTTCTAGGTTTATTAATCATAGACATGTCAGATTTTATGTGTGTAGTTAATCACATTGCTTTGATGATGTGATTCTCAGAATAATAATACAGGGCTTAAGTGCTGTAGTAAAGAGGTTTGCACTATGTAAAAGAGATGCACTGACCAGGCTTTTACTGACAGATGCTGATTTCCAGTTTTCTTTAGTCCATCAAATCCATTAAAGAACATGCTGGTTTTTGATGCATTCATTTGCCAAAGGAAGTGGGATTACTTTTCAGTGTTGTGTCGTACAGCTGAGAATGAACAAAAAGTCATGAGATATTAAGGATTGTCATTATTAATTTGACAAAAATGTGCCACAACACAAGAATATTCTGTGACTCTTGTCACCATCACATTACGCCCCAAACTTAATCAATTTGAAGAAGCACTTTTTGCAGCTGTCACCTGAAGTAATCCTCCGCTGTATTACCTCATCAATCTCTTACTTCCTAGTGGAGAGTTATGGCCCAATCTTAGCAACATTTCAGTTTCATGAGGTTTGATTTGTTTATTCACAGCTCGTTCTAGATCCAACTACAGAATTTAAATTGGAGCTCAGGCTTTACCACTTGAATTTTTTTTTTTTTCCCCTAACCATTGCGTCTTACAGCTGAAGAGGTTTTGGAAATAATACATATCAGTGTTGGATCAATGGCCACCATCTATGTGGATTTTAATTGTTACAAGTTAATATCAGAGAATGTATTCCTGAAGTTGTGAAAAACAGTGTCTGCTTTATTAGATTTAGCTTTGGACAATAGGCTTAGGAAGACACCTACCCTTAATGAACTGAACAAAGTGATGAATCTTTACATTTCTTTGTCTTCCCCATTAATCTGCTTCTTTGAATAACTATAGATGTTATAGATAAATCATGGAACAGATTTGTCTCTCAAAAAACAATCAGGACTGCATCAAATCCATCACTTTTCTGTACCTGTTTAATCTTGCTAAGGGTATCAGAAAACTGAAGTCAGCTGGTAAGAGGTAAAGTTCAACTTTGGAGGGTTTTGAATCTTTAGGCATTTCAAAGTTCGATTTAATCATGAGTCAATTTGCGGTACTTTCCACATTCTGAACAAATTAACAAAATAATGACCCCAAGATCTCTCTTTTCATTTGTAATTAAAACAATCCTTCTTGGTGATCTGCAATTCCTGCTATGTTCTCCATGCTTGGATGAGCTAGAATGTCCTAATTAACCGTTCTTATTTGGTGTATTCAACACACTAGCAGCCATGCATCAGAAAAAGCTTAGTCACGGTAACATATGACTTTGTGGCAAAAGCTGTCCACACATCAGATATTGGAGCTGTCCTAACATCTTTAGTCACCCTGTCACCTGGTTTTGGGGGGATCGTCCTGTTAGACGTTGGATGTTAGCACAAAATTCATGATTTTTGACTACTCTTTATCCAGATCCTTTGGAGTAGAAGCTGCAGTTAACTTTGCTATTTGTTTCAGTATTTCCAAGTTATAGAGGAGCTTTGACAATTCATATTATGTTGTTCTTCCGGCTGATGACAGGAGACAGAACATCTATCTTTGGGCAAAAATGCATCATACCCTTCCTTATGTTTGCTGAGTTTATTTTAGTGGTACACAGCTTACATATGGCCTATGCTCTTATGCTATTTATTTAACTTTCGATGCTTATGGCCTTGTTATCCCAAGCAGGATAAAGTGTTTGGGTGTCTGGTTATTTGCTTCAGAGTTGCTCCCTTTATTTTCCTCAACATCAGGGTATTAAACTGACATCGAGCTAATAATGAGTTGTTACATTTGTTAATCAATTAAAAATTGTCCATGTTTGCATAGATCAAATAACAGACTTTATCATCCACCCCTAAAAGTTAGACATGCAGCCAATTCATTGTGGGGCAGCACAGGGACACAAAATTATCCTTTTCCTCACGTAAGTCAATCTTACCTGCATGTCTATGTAATGCAGGAGAAAACCTGACTACTCAAAGAAAACCACTCACATACCTGAGAAATTCATTTAAAATTAATCTATTTAATAATTAATAGAACTTTACTTTTAATAATTAATTTCTTTCACTCTTTAAAATGTGCCAAATGTTTCACTAGTCTTAGGACATGCTCACATTTCCTTCTTATTTGATTTCTGCTTTAGATTTTAGTGATTTAGGGAGAAAAAGAGCAAGTATCTATAAAAAAGATATATA